>PITA01010050.1:0-74073 GCA_004023965.1 Spilogale gracilis
GCTATTAACATTCCTATACATGTTTTTGGTAGACATATGCTCTCATTTGTCCATATACCTCTGTATAGGACAGTTGAATCATAAGGTAGATATATTATTTTCACTTTGTTAGGTACTGCCAAAAATTTTCCAAAGTGGTTCCACATGCTCCTTATCCTTGCCAACATTTGGTACTGATGTTCTTGTTTTAAATTTTAGCCATTCTGATGTGTGTGTGTGTGTGTGTGTGTGTGTAGTGGTATCTATTGTGTTTTTTATTTGCATTTTGGGTGACCACTTTAAGTAGAGTGCATAGTATGAAACTGTTAGGAGCGATGGGAATGGCCAGCACAGGTCTCTCAAAACAGTAACAGATGGTATGGGAAACACTGTACAAACCAGCTTCAATGGTATGTTAGAGCCCCAGATGGAGAAGCAGAAAGGAAAAGTTTAAGGAAAAATCTGAGCCTCTTCACTGCTCTTTGGTTTACCTTCCTTCCTTATACAGACAAGATAGCCTTCTTGGAATGGAGCGGGGACCTCAATGTTGGTCTTTGAGTTATTGCCAGTCTCTGGGATGAGAATGAATTTAGTGTATTGGGAGTACAGAAAGAAATCCAATATGGTTGACATGTAAGAAGAAAGGGGAGGATATAGATAATAGAGAGGTCAACAGGGACTGTCTTAGAGGATCTTGTAGGCTGTAAGAAAGACCATAGAGTTTAGTCTAAGCACAATGGCAATCCAAGAAAGGGTTTTCAGCAAGAGAGTGCCAGGGTATGGTTTGTGTTTTGAAAATAACTCTCTGGATAATGTATAAAGCAGTGGTTTTCATCCTTGGTTGTAAGTTAGACTCATGTATAGGGAGCTTAAAGAAAATACTGATTCCTGAGTCTTACCTCCCAAGATTCTGATTCAATTGGCTTGAAATATAGCCTAGACATTAGGAGTAAAGACAGAGAAAAGCGTGCAGATTTGAGCCCTGTTTTGGATATAAAATATACTGGGTTTGGAGACTGACGATGGATTATGGAGAGAAGAATGAGTGAAAGATGTGGCCCAGTGTCTTTTGTGGGACTTAGAGTGGGTTGTCATACCATTCACTGAAATGGGGAACACTGACGGAGGAGGAGCATGTTAAGGGTAGGGCAGCCAGTTTAGTTTCTGAAATGTTTAATTTAAGTTAAATGAGTTATTCAAGGAGGTAGACAAGACTCCATAATGGATTGGATATAGTGAGGGGACAGGGAGAGAAAGGGCCATGGAGGATTTCTTCCTTTAATGTCCTATATTTCAGCCCCTCTATGACTCTTGCCTTCGTCATTTCCATTTCTCTGAGTTTGGATGAGTTTGGATCTCATCATTGTGCTCTGGTTACTAAAACCTAATCAGGTACACTTCTTCCTGCAAATGGGTTAGCTCACTCTACTCCATCTTCCCATTTGATACCTTTGTCCAGTTAAAATTCATATGTACCATAGGTCCTCAAAGAATGGTTCTTTTGCTGAATATTCCAAACCTCTGTTATTGGCTGGTGGTGAAAGTTGAAAGAAAATGTGCTAAAATTTCACTCCCTCAATTTCAGTGAGAAACTGATAGCTTGATCGAGATAAAATGAGGCAAGATTTGACTCCCTTTGGGAAAATGCAGTCTCTGAGCTAGAAGTTTTACATTATTTGTCTCACTGAATATCCTAAACCACTCTAGTTATTATTATTTTTACTTTACAGTTAAAGAAACTAAAGTCCAGAAAGGTTAAGCAACTCATCCAGAGTCATACAACTAGTTAGATGCAGAACCAAGAAGCATATTTATGACATGAAAGCTTAGAGAATTCATTCATTTATAGCTGTCCTCCAAACCCTGTCCTGCTACATGCTCAGTTTTCTCAAACAAGTCACTACTTACCATAATAATCCTGACCACCAGTTCTTTAGACTTCCCTTCCAACAGTTAATCATGAAGTATGCTTCTAGGAAGACAGAAGGTCCTGCATAGAGACCTTCTGAGAAGCATGAATGGAGTAAAGAGTTCTTTTTTTTTAAGATTTTATTTATTTATTTGACAGAAGGAAACACAGTGAGAGAGGGAACACAAGCAGGGGGAATGAGAGAGAGAGAAGCAGGCTTCCCACCAAGTAGGGAGCCTGATGTGGGGCTCGATCCCGGGTCTCTGGGATCATGGCCTGAGCCAAAGGCAGTCGCTTAACCAACTGAGCCACCCAGGCACCCTTAAAGAATTCTTTTAGAAACTAGATAGATTGGTGTACTGAAGTGGAGTCATAATTTGTGAGCAACATCTCTTGAGTTCTGTCTTACAGTAATATGCCACTACCCCTGCCTCTGATACAGAGATCCCAAGATCTGGAAAAGCCCTTCAAGGGCAAAGAGTCTCATTCCAAACGTAGGGAAACAGGGCAGAGAGAAGCAAGGTAGTTTGTTCAAAGCCACAGAGCCAGTTATATGCAGAATCAGGGCAAGCCTCAGGTGTTCTGGAGCTCTATTATCCTGGAGTTCTAAGGATATTTCTAGTAGCCCTTCAGTCCCAAATTGATCCTCAGACCCTGGTGAGTTTTAGAGGAGGCAAGAACGGTAATATATTCTTTTTTTTAAAGATTTTATTTATTTATTTCACAGAGAGAAACACAGCCAGAGAGGGAACACAAGCAGGGGAAGTGAGAGAGGGAGAAGCAGGCTTCCCGCCGAGCAGGGAGCCCGATGTGGGGCTCGATCCCGGGTCTCCGGGATCATGACCTGAGCCGAAGGCAGTCGCTTAACCAACTGAGCCACCCAGGCGCCCCCGGTAATATATTCTTAATGGGGGTTTCCCAAGAGAATATCTCTCTGGGAGGAAGCTTTCTGAAGGAAGAGGTGGGAGTGGGGGGAGGTGCTGTGGGGGAAGAACAGACAAAATCCTTGAGGCTGCAGCAGAGAACTCTGCCCAGAACTGCTGCAGTCAAGTCCCACCCTGCCAGGCAGCCCCCAGCCCTCAGCTTTGGGCTGGAAAAAGACATAGAACAGGACTCCTTAATGAGAACATTTGGGAACCCAGGAAAGGTTAATGATCTGCAACCTCAACCATTTGTCAGCTGCCCAGCCAGAGACAGTAAACACCGTCACTCATCTAATTAGTCAGGAAAGGCTGGGCAGGGGCTGAAGACAGGGCCTTGGGGATTACAGTCCAAGTGTCCACCCACTTAGGGCTGTTGAAAGAGACTACCAGAAGGTAAAAGCTCACATTCCTGGAGGCAGCTACAGCTATAGGCTGTTGTAAAGATGTGGAAAAGCATGGACATCTATTAAGGCCCTCCTTTGTGACAGGCATTGTGCTAGTCAGTTCTCTATGTCTCGTGGCATTTTGTCTTCCCAACAATACCACAAGGTTCTTACATTTATTGAGCACCTATTGTATGCCAGTCACTTTGTATGTATTATCATCTTTCACTCTTCTAAGAGTCCTAGAAAGGAGTGGCATTTTGCTCTTCCTACGGGAGAGAAAACGGAGATTTACAGAGCATAATTGGTTTGTTTGCTAATTTATTCAACAAATGCATATCGCATGCCCACTCTGTGCCAGGTGCTGTGCTAGGCACTGGGGATA
Organism: Spilogale gracilis; assembly: GCA_004023965.1. Classification (NCBI taxonomy): domain Eukaryota; kingdom Metazoa; phylum Chordata; class Mammalia; order Carnivora; family Mephitidae; genus Spilogale; species Spilogale gracilis. Next base: position 3,580 of record PITA01010050.1, read on the forward strand.
TAATGGTAAAAAGACAGACACAGACTTCGCCCTCATGGAACCCACTGTGTAATGGGGGAAACAAACATTAAACATGAGCTCATACAACAAGTAAGCAATGAGACTAAGTTTGGGATCTAACTATAGGGGAAATGTGTAGACAAGGTTGTGAGGGGACTGAGGTGACAGGTATTGTAGGATTCAGACCAAAATTCTCACAGCTGGCCTACTCTGGCTTCCGGAGGCTAGGCTGTGGGACAATTGATATACTGCTGTTGGGGGCTGGGGGGCTTGAAGACCTCTCAAGGTATATGTGCTCATTGTGCTCTGGGAGGCTCTTCTCCTTTCCAGTTGCCATGAATTATTTCAGCTCCAAAGAGGAGGTATTGAGAAATCACAAAGCTATTCTTAACCTCAATACCTCAATACAAAATGACAGACAGTAGGGGAAGTGAGAGAGAGAAAGGGAGAGACAGGGGCCTGTAGTTGAACAGGAAGCAGCTCAAATGATGAGGTCACCTCTCACCCACTTTGAGGCGCTATAGACTGCTGCGGAGTCAGGTTTCAAATGGTTACTGCATCCTAAAAAGAACTTTTGCACTAGTGATGGGCTCAGTTTTCTGGGCAACTGAAGAGTAGGAAAGTGTACCTGTGGGCATGCATGTGTGTGTATATGTGGAATTGACAGAAATCACCACATAGGCATGGGTGTACTCTTTTCCCACACTCTAACATTTATAAGCCTAGATTCCTGCAAAGTTGAATGCACCCCAGCTTATAAAGGGAATCTTTTTCCACTAAATGACATTCTCACTCTATTTAAGAAAGATCTCCACTGGGAAGTGAGTTCCTTTTATTTGAACCATTAAAGAATGTTGTATCCAAACTAGGCATATCAGAATACCTAGGCTCACATCTAGGAAAAATCAGGATTTAGCCATTTATTAGCTGTGTGATCTTGAGCTGTTTCATCAACTTCTCTGGGTCTCAGTTTTCTCCCCAACAACGAAGTGGTTGTATTTAGTCCTTGGCCATTTTCCCATTTGAGCACGTGCAAGAAACAGGTGTAGCCTGGGCCCCCAAGGAAATCTATCCTGATGACCTTTAATTTGAAAGGGTGAGGGGAGGGGAGAGGATCAACAGATCAGATCAGAAGGCAGTGTGGAATGAGGCAGGGGTATAAATAAAGTAATGCCTAAATAAGTCATCTGAAATGGAATGGGCCTCTGGGAACTCAGTCCTTGGTCAGGTTCTCTTGCCCTAGTTGGCCAGTTCAAGGGAGGGGCCTTCCTCCTCTCACACCCCTCTTGGCTCCTGTCTGCTTCCTGTTTGCCTTCTGCCTCCCTTCCACTTCACTGCTCAGTAGGGCTAATATAGCCTGCCTTGCGGTAGGAAAACACCTCCACACACCATTTTTATTTTCAGTAGATTTCACTTCTGTGTAATAGAATATGACTGTGCTGAGGGACTCATAAAATATCAGGAAGAATTAATGGAGTCTCCTGATTGAGAAACCAGCATGCATTCTGGTGGTAGGAGAGAGAGTAAAAGACCTGCTGTGGGGTTCTTCAGGCCATGTTAAGGGTGCCTTGGGGGAAAATGGCCATGATGGCCATTGACTGGTCATGGGCAATGTCAACCTCCTCCTCTCCACCCCAACCCCTCTGACCCAAATCAGCTCTTCTTCCTTTGTGACTGTATTGTTGCAATAGCCTTTCCCAGGCTTCTTTGCCTCCAGCTTCCTGCCTTCTTTCTATTTACCACCCTTCACTTTTGTCTTTCTATATCTCAACATTGATCACATTCCTCCTCTATTGACTGTGAGCTAAGTAAGAAAAGAAACTTAGTCATCTTGTTAATTGATTATTTCCCTTCGCCAAGCACCATGTTTTTCATAGAGCAGGTGCTCAACAGTGTTTGGTAGATGAATAAATGAATGAATAAATACCATGGGCCAGTCACTGTGCTAGTCATCACAACATACTTCTCCCATGTGCTTCCACAGTCCACAGTGCTCACCCCCGTTGAAGAATTTAGCCTAAATTTTATAATTGCTTATTTACTAGACTGGGAATTCTGTGAATAGAGGGACCATGTCTGTCAGGCTTACCTTCCCTGACATACCTTACACCCAGTACTTTGTACTGTTTTGAATGAATGCACGAATGAATTTTTCACTGGAAATATATTTCCCCTATCTCTTATTGTATATTCAGAAGTTATTCATTAGGTTCTATTTATGTGCAAGGCAGTGTTCTAGGTATTGGAAATTTAGCAGTGAGAAAAACAGACAAGAACTCTTTCTTTGATGGAGCTTATATTCTAGTAGGGAAGTCAGTCAATAAATCAATGGCCATATTTATATAAGCAAATGTCAAGTAGTGATAAACACTGTGAAGAAAAATGAAGCAAAGAACGGTGGTAGAGAATGGTGGAGGGGATTCCTATTTTAGCTGGGGACTTCAGGGAAGACCTCTCTGAGGAGGTGACATATAAAAAGAAATATGAATGAGGTGAAAAAACAGTCATTCCAAGTAATGGGAACTAAGAATGCAAAGAAAGACCTTGAGGCAAGAATACACTTGGCAAGTTTTAGGAAATGCAAGGAGGTCAGTATGGGCAAAGTATGGTGAGCAAGGTGATGGGGAGGCGATAAGGTAAGAGAGAGATAGGCAGTGGTCAGAACATAGAGGGTTATGGACACCATAGGAAAAAGTTGAAATACTATTCTAAATAAAACCAAAAGCCAATAAAAGATTTCTAAGTAGGCAAATGGCAACAACTGATTGATGTTTTTAATAGATCTGTGAACCCTGGTGAAGAAATTCCTGGAGGCAAGAGTGGAAGGACAGAAACCAGTAGAAAACTAGTGCAATAGGCCAGGTGACAAATGATTACGGCTTTGTCCACAATGTTAGCAGTGGAAGTGAAGAGAGAGTAGCTGGACAAGATATATTTTGAATGCAGAGCCAATAGACTTCTTTGGCTGTAGTTTGAATGTAGGGTATGGGAGAAATAGAGAGGAATCAGGGATGAGTCTGTGGATTTTATTCAGTTCAAGTCCCATTCTTCATGGATCAGTTCAAAGTCACCTACACTGGGAAGGCTTCCCTGACACACCCGTTACCTTAAAACCAGCAACTCCCTCTGGATTCCCATAGCAGTTTGCAGCTGTATATTTGTACCAGAATAAAATGTAGAGCATTTTGCTTTATGACAGAGCAGAGCTTCCTGTGCCCATCTGCTTCCCCCCCTTGACTTAGAACTCCTCAGGGACTCTGTCATTGTCATCTTTGGAGCCTTCACTGGATCCAGCAAATGGCCTTTGCAGAATATTTAACCTATAAGTACTGGTGAGACTGAATAGATTAACTAAATTGAAGCTGTTTATTATTGCTTCCAGTGTATGGTTGCAAAACTCTCCAATCTTTAGAAGGTAAACAGAATAATTGTTTCAACATCACCAGCTTTTAATCACTAAAGTCCATCTGATGAATGTCTCTGCTTGCATTATTGACATCACAAGGATTAAAATATGGTCCCTTGATTAAAAGGAAGCTCATGTGTTGAATGAGGGGCGTGGAGGGTGCTAGAGGGTGGGATATTGAATGGACCCTGTTCTCACAGCTCATGTTCATCTAGGGAAGCTGTGAGGAGAAGCAAAAACTGTCTAGAGGAAGATCAACCTCATACTTATAAAAATGGCTGAAGTGAGAGGAGGCAGGGATTTTGGAAGCGTGAGGGTTGAAGCATATGGACCTTGATTCAAATTTCAGCTCTATCATTTACTAATCATGCTACTCTAAGGAAGTTATTTTTCAAAGTTATTATTTGTTTTTAATTGAGGTACAACTGATATACAAAATGTGCATCAGTCTTATTTGTATAACCTGATGAATTTTTACAAATGCATACATCAAGGTAAGCGTCTCCCAGATTAAAATGTAGAGCCTTTATAGCATTCCAGGACACTCCCTCATGCCTCTTCACAGTCAGTACCCTCTGGAGAGGTAGCTACTCCTATCACTTCTATTACCATATAGTGGTATTACCTGTTTTTAATCTTTATATCAATGGAATTATACAGCATGTACTTTTTGAGTCTGGCTTTTTTTCTGAGCAAGTCACTTAAACTTTAAGCCTCAGTTTCCTTGTCTACATAACAGGAATACTACTAGCACATACATCATAGGGGTGTGAAGATTTAACGAGATAAAGCTTATAAAATGCTCAAGATAGTTCCTGGGACATAGGGTGTACCAAATAAATATTAGTCCTTTTCTTCTTTCTTTCCCTTCTAAATTCCTAGAGCTGTATTAGGCACTACTAGTGCCTAAAGAAAGCATAAAAGGCAGCTTATACCCTTAAAGTGTGAATGATCTAGTTAAGGAGAAAAAGATGTAAAATGTTTGGTAAGCAGCAAAGGACAATATAATATAATATAATATATTATTTAATATAATAAATAATTTCAATTACTGATCCCACTGCTGATTTGAGAGAAGATAGGCAATACAATGAAGTGATTAAATGCATAGGTTTTAGAGTTTTGAGACTTCAGTTACAGCTCCAGTTTCTCTACTTATAAGCTGTGTGACCTTGGGGATGTCACATAAATCTTTAAGCTTTGATTTCTTCATCTGTAGAATGGGATTAATACTACTGTATACCTCATGGTCTTGTTGAAAACACTGAATGAAAGAACATATGTCAAGTGCCTGCCATAGGGCTTGGAACATAGTATACATGTAGACAATGCTATTTGTTGAGGGTTTTTTCTTGCTTTGGGATGCTAGGATTCATAAAGATCCAGAAGTACCAGTCAACCAGGGTTGGCTAAGTGGTTTGCAAAACCTCACTTACTCTAGCTGACTGGATAGCAAGTCCCTCAAAGTGACTGTTGAAGCCCAAGGGGCCACTTCTTCATTTACCTCTCTTCCTTTTTTGAGACACTATTAGTGACCACTGGCTTATGGGTTCTGCCTCTGAGTTCCCCAACTATGCATTGTTTTATCATAATGCTTAACTCCTAGTGATCGTGGTCCTCAACTTGGAGTACCCCTCGAAAGGTTGACTTCGTACAGCCTTCTACCAGAAGCTATGGCAAGCTGGCTCCAGTCCAGCAGTGGGAGACTCATCTGTCACCAAGGAGTGTATTTTTCATGGCCATTTGAAGTTGACATTTGGAAATCAAAATTCTTTAAACACTGATTAGCATCACAGTGTTTTGAGAAAACATTTTCAAAATGGTTTTATGCATTCTGCTTCCCACTGTTCAAAACAAAAGTTTTTTAAAAAAAACCTTAAAAATCAACATGTCTTAAAGATATTTTTCTTCCAAAACAAATGTCTCAAAAGCTTTTTGGAGATATGATGATTAGTGAGATGATTCAGTCCCAAATAATATTTTCTCTAGTGTTCTTCTGATGATTGTATTTTGCAGACTTGGTTTAGTCATATTATAATCTCAAAACCATATTTATTTGCCTTCTTCAGACTCAGCCAAGAGACCAAGGAAACTTAACACCCTAGAGCTTCAACATAAAATTATGTGTTGAATAAATCATTTTTTCTTTTTATCTTGGCTGCTAGGGGACTCAGAGTTATGTTAGGTAAAGGTAACTATTTCATTCTTCATTCTGCCTAGAAAGGCAGTTCTAAATTTTTTTGAGAAATATCCTTATTGAGGTGTAATTGATATACAAAAAGTGGCACATGTTTAATGTATATAATTCAATGAGTTTGCATGTATGCATACACCTGTGAAAACATTACCACAATCAACATAACAGACATATCCATCACATCCAAAAGTTTCCCTGTGTTTGTGTGTGTGCTTTTGTGTGACAAGAACTCTTAATATGATATCTACCTTCTTAATAAATATTTCAGTGCCTATATGTAAACTTCTAGAAGAAAACATAGGGGAAAAGCTTATTGACATTGGTCTTGGCAATGATTTCTTGATATGACACCAAAAGCACAAGCAAAAAAAGCAAAAATAGGAAAGTGGAGACTGAATCAAACTAAATTGCTTTTGCACAGTGAAGGAAGCAATCAACAGAATGAAAAGCTAACTTACGAACTGGGAGAAAATATTTGTAAGCCCCCTATCTGATAAGGGGTTAGTACCCATAATATATAAGGAACTCCTATAACTTAATAGCAAAAAAAATCAAATAACCTAATTTTAAAAATAGACAAAGCACTATAGACATTTCTACATGATTTTCCTATCACTCTTTTGATCTTTATTCATCTGCCCCATTGCTCTGAATTTTTATGTTAATCTATTTCAAATCCATTTTGGAAGCAGATGGAGTTATGACAAATGAAACATATATCTTTCAAAATCTCCAAACAAGAAAAAAAATCTACTCAGTGGAAGATGAGCAAAATATGTGAATTGACATTTCACAGAATAGGAAATCTGACATCATGGGAATATACCTGATTGTAATAGTACTCTAATAAATGTAAATTTGAAAAACCATGAGAAATTTATTAGCACACCTTTTAATGGCAAAATTAGAAAGTTAGATAATGAATAGGTGATGATGTTGGAAATTATTTTCTCATGGACTGCTGGTGGGAATGTAAACTGGTATGCTGCTCTGGAGAGTAATTTGGAGGTACTTAATGAAATTAAATATGTACAAACTCTATGACCAAGTTTATAATTTTGGAACAGATCCATTAAGGGACACGTGCAAGGATGTTTATGGAATCGTATGTTGTGATAGCAATGAAGGCAAACTAGATATCTCCAACTAAGGGACCTAGATGAGTACAATGTGATATATATATACAATGAGAATACCATGTAAGATCAGAACTAATACTCTAGATACATGACTTAGCTCAAACTGCCATAACAAAATACCATAGGCTGGATGGCTTAAACAACAGACATTTATTTTCTCACAGCTCTGGAAGCTGGAAGTCCAAGATCAGAGAGATAGCATCGTTAGCTTCTGGTGAGGTGAGAGCTCTCTTCCTGACAGATGGCTGTTATCTGCATCCTCAAGTCCCAGAGAAAGAGAAAGCAAGCTCTCTGGTGTTTCTCCTTGTAGAGCACTAATCCCATCACGAAAGCCCCACCCTCATGACGTTATCTAACTCTAATTACTTCTTCTTCTTCTTTTTTAAAAGATTTTATTTATCTATTTGACAGAGAGAAACACTGCTAGAGAGGGAACACAAGCAGGGGGAGTGAGAGGGAGAAGCAGGCTTCCTGGTGAGCAGGGAGCCTGATGCAGGGCTCCATCCTGGGTCTCCGGGATCATGACCTGAGCCGAAGGCAGTCGCTTAACCAACTGAGCCAACCAGGCACCCCTAACTCTAATTACTTCTTAAAGCCCACTATCTCCAACTACCATCATGTTGGGGTTTAGGGATTCAACATAGGAGTTTTGGTAGGGACACAAACATTCAGTCCAAAACAATACACCTAAAGCAACATGAATAGATCTTAAACAAAAATGTTGTTGACTGAAAGAAATAATAAAGGGAATTTCATGGTACAATAAAATTTATGCAAAAATACTATAAAATTTCAAGATCACACATGCATTTAAATAAATATGTGAATGATGGATTGAAAAGATGTTTATTATGTATATTAGAATAGATATCTATAGGTCAGAAGGAAAATGGGAATGGAGATTGGAAATAATGAAAAAATAGAATCAATTAAAACAAAAACGAGAGTCTTTGTTATGAAGGCTGTGTGCAATTAAACAAAGTGACTCAGGTCTTTGAGGCTTGTGTCTTGAGGCCAAAATTACCATAAAAATATTTATAAATTTAAGGGATCTATTACTGTGTTTCAGTGTTAGTTCTTATAAATATACAGGAAAACTTCCCTGGCCTTTAAGCTATGAGCTTTTTTTTTTATTCTAGGAGACCTCTTTGCCTACCTCAGGATCATATGAATGGTGTGCCGGGAGTCAAGATGATTTCTATGAAAATGAAGGATTGGATTCTAAAACCAAATCTTACTTTACTTTCAGAATGAGAATGAGGTCTGAAGTGACGGTGTAATTTTTTTTCCAAAGACATTAATGGTAGAAGATGTGTGTAGGCAAGAAAGTGATCTTTGAAGAGGATCATCTCAAAATTTAATTCGAGAGCATCCAGCCCCCCAAAGCAGATAAATGATGCATAGTGTGGATTCTACTGTCTGGCTTGGGGAGTAGGAGTGGAAGGAAACCTTGAGGCAAGGTTGAAAAAGAGAAGTAATTTGGGGCAAAGAGAAAGTCCTTCCAAATGGGGAGCAGGATGCAGAAAAATAGTTGTAGATGGCAAGAGTGAGAGTAGAAGTTGCATTGATCAGAGAGACTGAAGATTAGATATTATGCTAGGTTGGGGGTTAGATGAAAGAGAGACTTTTCTAAATGGGAACTGAGAGTCTAACATGTAAGTGACTCTTAAATATTAAGAGCCTGAGAGGAATGACAATGATGATTCCATCCCCTACATGCACACTCCACTGTGTTACTATTCTTCCTTGCATGTGACAATAGAATGTGATTGAAAGCTGATGGAGATAGGGCATGTTGCTGCTGTGAAAGTTGACATGCCTTGCTCACTAGATTACATTCTGGTGGGATAGAGATAATGAGAGACTGTTGACAAAATGCATTTGGTGTACCATGAAAGTTCCAGAATCATAATTGGAGTGGGTATGCCACTTAACTGACTTTAAGTATAAAACACATTCTTTGCCCATTGAATTTTACTAATAAAATAAAAGGCATGTTTGTCCTGAGGGCGTGACATGGAGCCAGGATTTATTTCATTTTATGTAACATTATTGAATATCCTCTCTAAACTTATTGCTCAGTTTAAAAGATTTAAAAAAAAAATCCATGATATCTAATTCTTTTTTTTTAAAGATTTTATTTATTTATTTGACAGAGAGAAACACAGCTAGAGAGGGAACATAAGCAGGGGGGGGGTGAGAGAGGGAGAAGCAGGATTCCTGCCGAGCAGGCAGCCTGATGTGGGACTCGATCCTGGGTCTGCGGGATCATGACCTGAGCCGAAGGCAGTTGCTTAACCAACTGAGCCACCCAGGCTCCCCCATGATTTCTAATTCTTACAAAATTCACAGCCAATCAATTTTCTAGATCCTCAAAATTGAACCTAGCATTGATATTTTCAAGTCAGTCAATGGTCTATAGTCATACCTGGGCCATCTCTTTAGGGATTGGGGTATGAATGGTTGTCAGTGCAAAGTTTTGTCATTTTCAGAGACAGAACTGTGACTTTCAGCTCCAGACAGAAAACCCTAGCTGACTGAAGGACCTTTTCAAAGGGATAACATTACTTAATGGGTAAAATAAATAAAAAATATAATAATATTAATAGTCACAGCTTCTATTTACTGATCACTTACTAGGTGCCAGGCTCTGTGCTGAGCACTTTAAATCCATTATCTTAACTTGTTCTCTCAAAGATGCAATGAGCTAAGTGTTCAAACCAACTATTCTAAAGACTGACATGAGAGAAAAACACAATTGGCTGTATTGAAAAACTTTGCCCCTACTATTTAATGAAATTAAGATGAATCTTTTCAGTAATAGTATACTTTGCCTCTAGATAAGAGAGCATGATGTTCCTTTAAGGCATAGGACAACCAACGTCTACCTCCTTTTGCGATTATCATTTCCTGAACCATTGGTCATTCCTCCCCATTTTCTGAGGGCTTACTCTCAGGCTTCCTTGATACCCCAGGTCCTGCTATCATCTTATGTGACCCCAACAATATCCATGTAGAAGACTCATCACACATACCCTAGCCTCATACCTCCCTGATCTTTAACCTCTTATTACCTCAACAATTATCAACTATTTGACATCTCTAGACATGGCTTCACCCCTAAGACACTCAATTCCAACATTCCATTGTGACCAAAATCTCGTAGCAATGCCTGGTTCCATGTCATCAGCTCTTTGACCTCATTGAGAGTACCTCAATGTACCTCAACTCCCTCTTTTTCTCTTCATTTTTCCCCTTGTCTAGTCACTATCTTCAGGGACATTTATGTAGCACTGGTTGCATCTTTATCTGTTTGCCCTCCAAATACCACTTCTGCACTACTTAGTCTCAGCTTTGGGTCACCCCAAACATCTTATTTCTCCAATCCCATAATACCCGCTGTGGGAGAAAGGAGCAGTACCCCAAACACTGATGCCTATAATAGTCAATTTTGAAACTCAGCTGAGCCCTCAGGACACTCAGAAAACCTTTCAAAAGCCCCAGGTCATCTCTTTTTACCTTTCTTTTCCCATTTATATTCCAAGTTTCTTTATCACTCCCCTCAAGTAATATCCCCATTCATTCTTCTCTCTCTTCAACCCCCAACAATTACTGACCCATACCTCCCAGAGGAAATTGAAGCTACCCTTAAATCCTCATCTCCACAACTACAAATATCTCTTTTCTTCACCAGCCCTCACTTCATATTTCTCCTTTAGTCTCAGAAGAACTGGCCCTGTGTTCTAGTTCTTTCATCCTTGTTCTATTATCTTCTCCTCTTCCCCACTCTCCTCATCTTCCCTAGAACCCTTCTGGCATTATTATTTATTATTATTTATTCTCTCTCTATTATTCATAACTCTTCCCTAACCTTTCTTATGTTATTCATTCTCTAATCCTTGTTACCTCCCTCTCTACTAGTCTCCTTTTCTTTAAAGATTTTATTATTTATTTGAGAGAGAAAGAGAGAGAGAATGCAAGAGTGGGGGAGGGGGCAGAGGGAGAGAGAGAAACAGACTTCCGACTGAGCAGGACCCTGGGGTCATGACCTGAGCCGAAGGCAGATGCGTAACTAACTGAAACACCCAGATGCCCCTCTACTAGTCTCCTTAGTTTAAGTTATTCAAATGTTTTTTTTAAAGATTTTATTTATTTGACAGAGAGAAACACAGCCAGAGGGGGAACACAAGTAGAGGGAGTGAGAGAGGGAGAAGCAGGCTTCCTGCTGAGCAGGGAGCCCGATGTGGGACTAGATCCTAGGTCTCCGGGATCATGACCTGAGCTGAAGGCAGTCGCTTAACCAACTGAGCCACCCAGGTGCCCCAAGTTATTCAAATGTTTAACTGCGCCTGTTCTTTAGAAATCTTCGTGCCACCCTTGTCCCCTTCATCTACTATTAAAGCTTTCTCCAATCTTTTAAGTTCTCAAAATCAGTGGTCTATACTCGATCTCTGCTTCTTTACTTCCTTTCTCCTGATCTTTCAATCATACCACTCCACTGGCACTGAACTCACCATGATTACTCTTTAGTTCTCATTCATTTTTATGGCTGCATAATATTCCATTTTCTGTATTTACCGCATCTTCTTTATTCATTCATCTATAAATGGACATTTGAGTGGCTTCCATATTTTGGCTATTGTAAGTAATGCTGCAGTAAACACGGGGGTGCATATATCTTTTTAAAGTAGTGTTTTCGATTCCTTTTTTTTTCTTTGAGCATTGTTTTACTGGTTTTTACCTCTTACATAACCACTGTTTTTTTATTATTATGTTCAATTAACCACCATATTAGTTTTTGATGTAGTGTTCAATCATTCATTACTTGCATTAACACCTAGTGCTAGTGGAATTACTGGATTATATGGTAATTCTATTTTTAATATTTTGAGGAAACTCCATCCTGTGTTCTACAGTGGCTACACTGATTTGCATTCCCACCAACGGTGCATGAGTGTTCCTTTTTCTCTGTGTCCTCACCAACACTTGTAATTTCTTGTCTTTTTGATTCTAACCATTCTGACAAGTGTTAAGGTGATATTACTTTGTGATTTTGACTTGCACTTCCCTGATGATTAGTGATGTTGAACATCTTTCCATATGTCTGTTGGCCATTTGTATGTCTTCTTTGGAAAAAATGTCTATTCAGGTCTTCTGCCAATTTTTTAAAATCAGCTTATTTGTTTTTTGATATTGCATTGCCAAACAAAAAAGAGACAAATAAAAAAGACCCAGACTCTTAAATGCAGTGAAGAAACTGGTTGTTGTCAGAGAGGAGGTGGGTAAATGGATAGGTGAAATAGATGGAGAAGATTAAGAGTGCACATATCATCCTTCAACAGATGAATAGATAAAGAAGATATGGTCCATATATACAATGGAATATTATGCCTCCATCAGAAAGGATGAATACCCAACTTTTGTAGCAACATGGACTGGATTGGAGGAGATTGTGCTGAGTGAAATAAGCCTAGCAGAGAAAGTTGAGTATCATATGGTTTTACTTATGGAGCATAAGGAGTAACATGGACAGTGGGAGAAGGAAAGGAAATGTGAACTGGGGTAAATCAGAGAGGGAGATGAAGCATGAGAGACTTTAGACTCTGAGAAACAAACTGAGGGTTTTGGAAGGGGGGTGGGGGGATGGGTGAGCCTGGTGGTGGGTATTGAGGGCATGAATTGCATGGAGCACACCCAGTGTGTTAAAATTTATTAAGAATTTTTTAGTATGTTTATGAGGGCTATTGTTCTATAGTTTTATTGTAATAATTTTGACTGCTTTTGGTATCAGGCTAATGCTGACATGTAAACGAAGTTGTGAAGTATTCTCTCATTTTGACTTTTCTGGAAATGTTTTCATAGAACTGGTGCTATTTCTTACTTCAGTTTTTGGTAGAATTTACCAGAAAAGCCAGGTAGAATTTTCTTTGTGGGAAGGTTTTAAACTACAAATTCTTTAATATCTTTAATAGATATTAGGCACTCTAAGTTATCTTTTCTTGAGTGAGCTTGGTAGTTTTTTTTGATTTGTCAATTTCCCATAAATTTTTAAATTATTGGCTTAACATTATTTTGCTTATTTTTTTTATCTCTTCTTTATTATAGACTCTGTAGTGGTGTTACCTCATTCCTGATATTGGTAAATTGTGTCTTCTTTATTTTTCTTTTAATCCATCTCATTAGAGGTCTATCAGTTTTATTGATCTTCTCAAAGGACTAATTTTAGTCCAATAAATCTTGGAACACTGAAAAAATAAAATAAATTATCTAAAAAAAGAACTAGTTTTGGTCACATTGATTTTCTCTAATGTATTTTTGTTTTATATTTCACTGATTTCTAATAACTTAGTGTAACTCTTTTTTAATTAAATTTTTTTAAAATTTTATTTTAATTTTTGATTTTATTATGTTCAATTAACCATCATTAGTTTTTGATGTAGTGTTCAACCATTCATCAGTTGCATATAACACCCACTGCTCATCACATCATGTGCCCTCTTTAATGCCCATCTTCTTTTGTAATATAGCCTTTCATAGTATAAGTTTCTCTCTAAACACTGCTTCAGCCAAAATCCACAAAATTTGACATCTTGCATTATCATGTTCATTTGGTTCAAAATATTTTCACTTTTTCTTGTGATTTCTTATTTGACCTATGGGTTATTTAGAAGTCTATTGTTTAGTTTTTAAATATTCAGAGAATCTTCATATTATCTTTCTGTTATTTATTTCTAATTTAATTATATTTTGATCAGAGACCCTATTTGTGTGATTTTAATTTTGGGGGGAGGAAATGTGAGACAACTGCTTTTATTTTTATTTATTTATTTTCAATTTGGAGGGATCCCCACAAGGGAATGGACTTTTAAAAAAATTCCAGTATAGTTAACATACAGTGTTATATTGGTTTCAGGTATAAAAATATAATAAATTGACAACTCTATGCTTTATTTAGTGCTTGTCAAGATAAGTGTACTCTTAATCCCCTTCACCTATTTCACCTTTCCTCCCATCCACCTCCCTTCTGGTAGCCATCTGCTTATTCCCTATGGTTAAGATTCTGTTTTTTGGGTGCTCCTGGGTAGCTCAGTCGTTAAGTATCTGCCTTCTGCTCAGGTCATGATCCTGGAGTCCTAGGATTGAGCCATGCACCAGGCTCCCTGCTTGGCAGGAAGCCTGCTTCTCCCTCTCTCACTCCCCCTGCTTGTGTTCCCTCTCTAGCTGTGTCTCTCTTTGTCAAATAAATAAATAAAATCCTTAAAAAAAAGAATCTGTTTTTTGGTTTGTCTCTTTATTTTCCCTTTGCTCATTTGTTTTGTTTCTTAAATTCCACATATGAGTGAAATCATATGGTATTTGTATCTTCGATTGACTTATTTCACTTAGCATTATACTCTGTTAAGGCAATCCATGTTGTTGTAAATAGCAACAACATGGATTTTATGGCCGAGTAATATTTCCATTGTATATGTGTACCACATATTCTTTATCCATTCATCTATTCATGGACACTTGGGTTATTTGGTTCTTGTAAATAATGTTGCAACAGAGGTGTGCACATATCCTTTCAAATTAAAGTTTTTTATATTCTTTGAGAAAATACCCAGTAGTACAATTACTGATTTTAATGCTTAAAAAATATGTTTAGGATTGTTTTATGCGTCAAAATATGGTCTAACGTGATAAATGTATATGTACTTGGAGAAATTATTTAGTCTGATGCTTTTTGGTGAAGTATTCTATAAATGTCGCTTAGATCAATCTTATGATTCCAGTCTTCTCTACCCTAACTGACTTTCTACTTGTTCTATCAACTATTGAGAGAATGGTATTGAAATCTTCAAATATAATCACAGATATTTCTATTTTCCCTTTCATTTCCATCACTGTTATATATGTTTGAATTTCTATTATTGTGTAATATCTACGATTTTATGTATTTTTGATGAATGGACTCCTTTGACATTATGAAATGACCCTCTTTGGTCTGAAACCTAATTTGCATGTATTGATATGGCCACTCCCTTTTGTCTTTTATTAGCACGACTAATTCTTTCTCTTTCAGTGCTTTTAAAGCTATTTTTTCTGATGCTTTCTGATCTGCATTATTTCCAACATGAAGTCTTCTGTCATTCCATTTGTTTCTCTGTATGTAATATGTGTTCCCCTCCTCCCAGTTCCTTTTAAGATTTCTCTTTATCCCTAATTTTAATCAATTACATTATGATGTGTCTCAGTGCAATATTTTTTTCATCCTTTTTATGGCTGGGATTTATTGAGCTTCTTGAATTTGAAGAATTCTCACCTAATTCAGAAAGTGTTCAGCCATTATTTCTTCTAATATTTTTTCTTCCATTCTCCTCATTTTCTGTCCTCCTAATGAACATTGTCCCACTACTCAGTAACATTATGTTAGTAATTCTCACCTAATTCAGAAAGTGTTCAGCTGTTATTTTTTTTAAAGATTTGTTTGTTTGTTTGTTTGTTTATTTATTTGAGAGAGAGGGAGAGAGAGGGAGCATGAGAGGGGGATTGTCAGAGGGAGAAGCAGACTCCCCACTGAGCAGAGAGCCTGGTGCAGGGCTTGATCCCAGGACACTGGGATCATGACCTGAGTTAACCTACTGAACCACCCAGGTACCCCTAGCCATTATTTCTTCCAATATTTTTTCTTTCTTTCTCCTCTTTTTCTGTCCTAATGAACACTGTCCACTACTCACTAACATTGTGTTAAATTTTTCATTTTTTTTTCTCTTTTTGTTTAATTTTTGATAGTTTCTACTGCTATGTTTTTAAATCCAGTAATCATTTTTCTACAGGTTCCTCTTCCTCAATTTACCCCTTACTGATATTCCTCTGGGGATCTTTCTTGGGACACTTTTTCTTCTCACTCTGCACACCCATCCACTTCGGTCACCATTTCTATTCTGATCACTGCTAATGGTGTATCTTTGGTCCAGACTATTCAGTATTCCAGTATTCCTGGCTGTTTATTTGACACCTCCCCAAGCTCGACCCAAAGACACTTCAGCTCACAAAAACTATTATTTCTTCTTTTATGTTTCATTACAATGAATAGCAACACAAAACAACTGGTTACCAAAATCAGATATATGGGTTTCACTGAAGACCCCTTTAGTGTCTAAACCCAACATCTATTTGATGACTACATTCTGTCAATTTTTACCTCCTTAATACGACTAAGTTGTTCTGCTTTTTGCTATTAAAACCATCACTGCACTGGGTCAAGCTCCAGGTCTTTCTCATTTATATTATTGCAACAATTTCTTTGCCTTTGTAGTCTCTTCCAGTCTTCACTCTGTTAACTGCAGAATGATTTTCTATTGTGCAAATCAAATCATGTCATTTTCTACATTCCTATGGACAAGACAGGTCAAATTTTTTCACATAGGATAAAAAGACTTCCATCATCCTTTACCTAATTTAGTGACAACTTTCTGTAGCTCTTCTGAGCAAGTAATCCATGATGATTATTTGCGGTTCCTTAAAGAAACTATCTTGTTTCATAATTCTGTGTCTTTACTTAGGCTGTTACCTCCTCTTAAAAAATGTACTTAGAACACTGGAAAAAAATTTAAGTAACAATAAAAAGAAATAAATTAATTAAAAAAAATACTTTTCACCTTTCTGCATGGTAACTCGAGAGTTCATTTTTCTGTGAAGCATTTCCTGAGCCACCCAGGTAATAACTCTTTTTTTATTTTTGAACCACCAAAGTACATGGTACCACTACAATATCATTTTTACAATTTATTGCAAATATTTGTTTGTTTCTTAGCTTTGCTTTGAGCTTCTTGAAGGTTTATACCTCATTTTGTTTCTGTATCCCGAGGTTTCTAGTACAATGCTTAATATATGAAAAGTGTTCAATAATTGTTTATTGATATATAGAGTTATTTTTCTGCGGATATAAAATTAGTAAGAGGTGTGGCAGGAGTTGATTCCAGATTTTAATAAATTTAAATCCTTGTTTCCTCTACTACATAAACCCATTTTCAAGTTAACACCTTAATTTCTTGAAATTTTCTTTCTGAGCCTTCCTCTATTCAGACTTATTTGATCCTATTTAATCATTTCAAATTCTAACTCTCCTTTTATCTCTCTCTTTTCCTCACCTACCTCATTGTCCAGTTTTTCCATGTGTACTTTAAAGCATAAGACTTAAGTCCATTAATCTATATAAAATATGGAAGTTTGTATTTTCCAAAGATACCTGCAACAATATCTCATATTTCATATGCTGTTCTGCAATGTCATTCCCCTATCAACAGGTAGAGTCTATTTCTCTACTTCTCTGAGTCTGCATGGGACCTGTGACTGCTTTGACCAATGGAACATAATAAAAGTGATGCTGTGACCATTCTCAGAATGTCTCCTAACTAATTTGGCAGTGTCCACTTCCTACCTCTTGAAAGCCAGCCAACACATCACCACCCTGAGATGGCTAATGCTATGAGAAGCTCAAGGCATACGGAGAGGCCCTGGAGGATAAGATGTCATGTTGATAGACAGAGACAGAAAGACAGAGGGAGAGAGAAAGGCCAAGGTACCATAAATGAAGGTAGAGTGGAGTGTCCAGCCCTAGCACTGCAGCAAACATCATATAAATCAGAGACAAACCACCAGCTAAGGCCTTCTTAAATTCCTGATCCATGAAATTGTGAATAAAATAAAACTGTTGTTATAAGCCACTGACTTTTGGGTGGTTTGTTACATAGAACTAGATAACCAAATTGGAGAAGAGAGGAATATGACTAACATGTCTATCAACATGGAAGGCTTAGAGTGAAATCTCTTTTTACCAAGCACCAAAATACTGAGAGGAGTAAGTCAACCTAGAGGTTGGAAAGAAAGATAAGGACACACACCTTTAGCAAAAAATAAATTATGGAGTTTGATACCACTTGAAGTGATGGACACAGAATATAAATGATTTTCAAACAGGCCAGAAAAAAAAGGATTAATTTTCAGAAATACAGATGACAAGGAGTAAGGAAAGGTAGCAGCTATTTTGGAAGACAGAAAGAGTATTCCCCAGGCCATGACAGGCTGGAATAATGACTTAAATATAAAAGATAGAATTAATTAGTGATGCAATCAAGTCCAACCTGCATATGTATAAAAATAAAGAATTATCACAGTCTGTGAGATAATAATTTAGGTGCCGGTAACTCCTCAGAGAGGTAATAGCTTCTTAAACCATACTATTAGAAGTGGAAAATTACAAATGAAGGAGTCTGATCATACTTTTATTCTCAGAAAATGCCTGGAGAATTGTCCTCAGGTCTGTGAGCACTCAGGAGGATGAGAGAACTCAAAGCTATATCACCTGCAGGAACCAATTACCTTTTAGATCCTTATCAACCCAGGCTGTCTCTGAATTCAGATTTTAATGGATTCTTGAAATTTTGAAGGCCTCATACAATTCCTCAATACTCTTTCCTAGCCTAGTTCACTATAGTGGTGTTGTTTAAATCTAACTGCATAATATCCTAACAAGATCTGGAAAGTCAGAGTCCAGAGGGAGAATTGCTTCTGGGCTTTCTCATAGTAAGATTTGATTAAATCAGGCTTTCCTGTAAAACCTCTGAGGTAGACTGGGGTGGGTCTTGTTTGCATGGCCCAGCTATCTCACAAATAGAAAGGTTTTCCAATTTCCCACTTAGAAAGAGCCCGCCAGCAGGCCTTGGGTCAAGGTCAGTTGGACATGACTTCAGAGTTTTGCCCCTGTGTGCTTTGCTTTGTGATGTATGAGTCATCATAATTAAATTTTGAGCTAGATTAACTATAATTCCTGCACTTATTAGGCGATCAGGGTTTAAAGCCCTTGTAAAAGAGGATGAGTTGTTCATTCTGATAATACAATTAACTACCCAACAGAGCTAATATTTTATTTTAGGGAAGAGTAATTTTTGATTAATGATGCATTTTATTTCCCAAATCCTTGCAGCAATGGATCACATCTTCAGTGAGAAAGCCAAAGAAAAACTGTAAAATTAGAAAATTCAGAGTATTTGCAGGATGAGTTGGCTTCTCTCTTGGACTCCACTCACAAGACCCTGTTCCCTTAGGCACATATGTAACTCAGGATTCTCCACAGTGGTGTACACCTAGAAACATTTCTAGAAGCACTGAACTCTCTTTCCCTCATTTCCTCTGGCAGAAACAGGGTATAATGTTGGAATTTCTGAGGTTGTTTTGCAATATCTCCTTAGACCTAAGAGTTCTTAAAGAGAGGAGTGGATGGAAGGGATTAAGGGATGTTTCCCGGAAAAGGAGATATTTGAGAAAAGCATCCACTCAAGGCTCGCATGAGAATTGTGGCACATGGTTTGAGGTCAAGGAAACCAGTTAGAAGGTTATTTTAGAAATCCAGATGAGAGACCAGCAGTAGGGATGGAGACAAGCAGATATATTCAACCAGTATTAAAGAAGTAGAAACTTAAAGGAATTGCTGATTGATTAGATGTTTGGGGAACAGTGAGTGGGGAGAGTCAAGGAAAATTTTCAGGTGTTTAATTTGGATGATGGGACATATGATGGTACATTAGGTGGTAAAGCACGTTTTGTGTAGGAAGATAACCTCTCCTGAACTTTGAGTTAGAGTTAACTGTGCCACATTAGGGGAGAGATGTCTAATAGGCAGCTGGATGTGTGAACCTAAGAGTCAAAAGGGAGAATATACAGATTTAGAGGTCATTTACATAGTAGTTACAGCCATAAATGTGGACATGGGATAAGGTACTTAAGACTATGAGGAAAGCATCAAGGACTTAACTCTGGAGAAGTTAACCCTAAAGGGATGAGACAAGGAGGAGCCAGGAAAGGGACTGAGTAGACAGATGTCAGTGGCTTTAACTATGGGGAACTGAGGGTCACTGAGGCAAAAAGTTCAGGGACTACATCTTGAAAAATAAATCCACTTTCTCAATGAGCAAAATTGGTGGGAGAGAGGCTGACGAAGACATAATAGTTTCAGTGTTTAGCACAAGTAAAGGCCCAGAAGATGAACTGGGGAAGGTGCCAAGCCAAGAATTTTAGTGAACTAAGTTAAGCTTTTTTTCTGAAAACAGTTTGCCATTATTACTCAGTCTGCCAAGGAGCCTCAGTGTCACTTCTCCCCTTCTGGAGTCCATGTAGACATCATCATTTTTTTCCTCTTGGTTTCTGGCTTCCATGGAGTAGCATCCATATTTTGTTGCTCTCCCCAAATCCTTTCTTGGGCAGTCACTGTGCTTGGCCTCTGAGAAAAGATGGAATTTGAGGCTGGGCCCATAGTATTCAAAGCTACCATAAACTGGCTTAAATATATCTACGCATCTTATCTTTCCTTTCTCATGTCCAATCCCAACTCCATCAAAATACTGATTTCCATCTAACTTATCTGGTTTCTTAAGTCTGTCCTAAATCATGCTATTCTCTTTCTTTGGCAGCCCCTACTCCTACCCATTTACCATTTCTTCAAAATCTACCTATCTTTCATAAGTCAAGCTCATACACCGGGAAGTCATCCCAGATCCCTCCCCGCAAAGATCTGAATCTTCTCTGTAGACTACCAGAGCATTTTTTTTTCTCTCTTAAGACATGAATCCTACTTTGCTATGTGTTTGGAGTTAGTCATGTTGGTTTCCAGTCTCTCTCCAGATTACAGTGAATTCCTTGAGGGCCTGAGCTATGTCCTGCCTTTCCTTGTGTCTTATATACTAGCACCAAACATGGTGCATGACACATACAATTATTCAGTAAATAATTAGTGAATGAATGAAGAATAAATGATTTGTGGAAGAACTCAGTACTAGTCTCAGAGAGAAAATTTTCTCATCCCTGACCCCCAGATCCCAAATATTACTACAAGTCATGGGTCTTAAAAACGTTTTGGTATATATCATGCCAAATCTCTCGGTGCAGGTTCACAGTGATTTGTTTTCTGTGTTTTCATTTCTCCACATCTAACTGTGAGCTAATGCCATGATGTGGGAGTAAGAGGATGGCATGGATTCAAATTCTAATAGTCTGTTATCCATTCTCTGTGAATCTAGAACCAGTCACTTGCTCTCTCTTTGGTCTACAAGCAAAAGTATTTACTCCTCCTCTACCTTCCTCCCAGTGCTACTGTGAGGCTCCAGAAAGATACGGAGTATACAGGGTTTTTTGTTTTGTTTTGTTTTTTGTTTCTTTTTTCCAAAAATAGACACTGTACTCAGGTGAGGCATGGTCATTAACAATGCAATTAATCTGGTTTGGAATAAGAAGATCCGGATCCTGTCCTGGTTGGACCAAGTTGCTTTTTTAATCAGTATGAAGGCTGCTGCAGAGCCCTGGGACATGACTTTGAGTTACATAGATGACACTTGTTGATGACAGAACAATCTATAGGGGGCTGAGCTCAGATACCAACATAGCTAGATCGGGTAGGAACAGGCAGAAAACAAACTGTACCTGGAGTTGGTAATGAGATCATTAGGGCAATACTGCAGGGAAATAGAAGAGAAAATTGAGCCAAAATGTGGATTTTTAAGCAGTTTGAGGAAGTTGTGTGTGTGTGTGTGTGTGTGTGTGTGTGTGTGTGTGTGTAGAATCAGGGGGTCAGTAACAGCAATAATTCCTTCACTTGCATAATAGCCATGGACTTACAAAGCATTCTCACAGATCATCTCTGAGATCAGAAATCAGCATTTCCACTCCCCATAAGCCAAACTACAGCAGCTTATAGGTATTAACCTTTCCTTTCCTTTTCACTCCTCACATTTCTCTCAGCCAAAGTCTTCACCCAAACCTAAGGCTCTTAGGAAGGTTGTGGAAACTGAGTCTCAGAGACTGAAGAGATTTGTATGGGGGCAGAGCTGGAACTTGAACTTTTCAGTCTCATGCTGTATATTTCTTTAATATTTATCTTTCTCCTGTGCATAAAAGCCACAATGTCCATTGTAGCACATTTGAAGAGAGGAGAGACCCAGAGAAGTATAAAGAAGAAAATATAATTCACTCATAATGTAACCTTTCAGAGATAACTGTCGATATCGGATGTATATTTCCTTCCAGCTTTGTTCTACGTAATTGGACATACTTGAGATTCTGCTAAATATAAAATCGTGTATTTCAGTATACTTTCTACTGCATCATGGTCTGTGTAGTTCCCTTCTATACCATAAACCCCCATGCATACCCTCTTCCAAGCCGCAGTACCTTTGAAACCCCATTTGTCAAATAGATCTGTAGTAGTGCCCCAAGAACCTCTTACAGCTGAAGTGAGGATCCTTTGAGATTCTAAAGGTAGAGGTATTTTGAAAATTTCAGCATGTAATATGTGGGCAGGGTCTGAAAGGCAGAGCTTGGAGTTAAACTAGCAATAGGTTACTTAGGTCCCTTCTCTTTTAAGGTCCTTGCCCACTAACTAGAGATGATACTTTCCCAGAGCCTCCTTGATAAACATTCATTCTGCTGTGCTCGCCCCCTCCCACCCTTTCCTCTTTAAGTCCTCCCTCTCTTGTTCTCTCCCAATCCAACCTCAGGTGATCATTAAGCAATAACCTGCAAGGGCAAATGGGATTTGATGATATCAAATATAACTTGAGAGCATGAACAGGCCATCTTGTACTTGTCCAAGGTCACAATTAAAAAAAATCTTATTCTCTCATATTTGTTTTTACCCCCTTTTGGGTTAATTCTTGGTCTGTAGATATTTGTTCTTAATGTTTCAATAGGTGACAGTAATGAAGAGAGATGTCCTAGTAGTAAGAGTTCAAATCTATGTAGAATGAACTTCTTAGAAATATTCCCCTATTGTTAGCTTATACTTTCAGTGCTGGCCCCATCCTTCCTTCTGTCCTTCCTTCTTCTCTTTTCTTTTGTCTTTTCTTTTCTTTTCTATCTTATCTTTTCTTTTTTTTCTTTTTTTCTCCAATTCCTTTATTGAGGGAGGTAGAGTGATGTGATGGTTACTGGTGTCTTACTCCCCTGGGGACTCATATCACTGAGAATCTTAGATTAATGCTTCATTGAGCTGTTGGTTTCTGGCATTGGAGCAGATAAGGTGCAGATGCTTACATAGCCTGGGGAGGGAAGGATAAAGAGTGCTTCCCCCCTGCCCAAATCTAAAACTATCTAAAACTATGGTTGTGTAGTCACTCATATTTATTTTCCACATTGTAGATTAACCTCATAGCACGCAGCAGCATTTCTCAATGTGTAGTTTATGAACTACTTCCATCACAAGCACTTTAGTTAAGACCTAGGAATCTGCATTGCAAAAGCATCCCCAGTGATGCAGGTACACACCAAAAGTTGAACCCCAATGCTCCAGTCCCCAAAATACTCGATGAGGACAAGTGGATGTGATGGTTAAGGAAGTTTGGTGAACAATGCCTACTGTGTCTTCATTTTGGGAGAGTCATAATGTACATTAGCACATTTAAAGCTCTGAGAAGTCCTTCTGTAAGGTAACAATCTCATGTCCACTAATATGAGATTATTTAAATTCTGATGAAGATACAATAAACTTTTAGTCTACATTTTTTTAAATGAAGTAACCCTCAAAGTACTGAAGATAGTGTGGTATAAATTTTAAGAACTCAGGCTCTGGAACTGGAGGGGCCAGAACTCAAATCCAACCTATGAAATTTAATCGCCATGTGACCTTGGGAAAGTTTTCTGAACCTATTTTCTTTCTCTACAATGGGGATAGTAATAATTGTAACCATCTCAGGAGGTTATTGTAAGTTTTAAGTGAATTAAAACACTAGCTGCTTTTTAGAATGTACTTGGCACATGGAGAATGTTCAATAATTTTTTTTAAAGATTTTATTTATTTGACAGAGAGAAACACAGCCAGAGAGGGAACACAAGCAGGGGGAGTGAGAGAGGGAGAGGCAGGCTTCCCGCTGAGCAGGGAGCCCGATGTGGGACTCGATCCCGGGTCTCTGGGATCATGACCTGAGCAGAAGGCAGTTGCTCAACCAACTGAGCCACCCAGGCACCCCCGAGAATATTCAATAATTATTAGCTCTTATGATCTGATATGGGAAAATTCCCATGACATATTGTTCAATAAAAAGCAAAGCCAGGAAAAGTATGTATAGCATGCCTTTGTTTGTGTTTAATAATTTATATATAATAAATAATTTCATAGAAAAGTGTGGAAACATACTATTCTGTTAACAATAATTACCTTTGGGGTTAGGGTTAGATGTTGGGAGACAGTCAGAATACCCCTTTTTACTTTATATACTTTGGTAAGCTTTTTTTTTTTTAAAGAAAACATACATCTGAGAGATAAACAGAATCTTGCCCAGAAATACACAAGTGGGAACATGGCTCTCTATTGTTTCTGGAGTGGCACTCTGGCTACATTTAGCTTCGTTTGTTTTTGTCATGTTTTATTTTGTTTTGCCAGTTTTACCATTCTCACTCATCAGTTATGTGCCTGTTGACCCCCTCTGCTTTCTACACTCTGATGGCTGTTCTGTATGCAAACATGTCTTCGTACAAATGTGAATTTTGGATTAATAGTGCTGAATATTTCATTTCAGAGAGGTTGGTCAATGTTACAGGCTACTGATTGTTGTTTTGCATACTGAAACCTCACATCTGATCTGTCAACTGGATCCTCTAGCTCGCTAACATCCTTGCTCTCATAGAGAATGCTGGCTTGATCTTCATGTGAGTTGTGGATGGAAGTTACTTGACTGGGGCTGATATAGGGACCTGTGGCCTACCACTAAAGACCCTGATCTACATATCAACACTCACTTGCTAGCTCTGGAGTCTCATCTACTGCCTGTATGTCTTCATTTGATCTACAGAAGGCTTGTAAGAGTCTAAGTCAAAAGCCTTGTTAAGATCCAGATGCATCCTGTCTACAGCATTCTCCTGATCCACAAGCCTTGTAACCTTATCAGAAGCGTAAATTAAGTTAGTTCTGCCATGAGTTGTTTTCCTAAAGGCCCTACTTAGTATTATTACTAAAAGAGATTTGATTTGAGTCCAATAGCGGTTTCAATTTAGACATATTTACTGTATTTCCCTACCTGTTCAATGTCCCTCCCTGTCCCCCCAAGGCCTGTCTGGTTGCTGGAAGTGATTGGATATATAAATTTATGCAAAAGTACTAATGGAAAACACAGGCTTATATGTACTGTTAGAAGTGTATCAGCAAGAAACAATTACCCAAAAGTAGAAACGTTGGCATGCAACCCGTGAATTTTAGATTGTAGTACTTGGCATTGCATTGTGATAGATGGCAGGCATATTTTATTTTTATTTTTTATTTTCTTGGGGAGTACATTTTAAGTAGAGGAGGATTTTTATGTTCTTCATACCAAAACAGGAAGATTCCTTATCACTTTACCTGTGACCTAAAATTAGTAATAAAGGACTATTTTCATTTCCTATGGCTGCTATGACAAATCACCACAAACTGTAAGGCTCAACACGACCTGAATTTGTTACCTCACAATCTAGAGGCCAGAAGTCTGATATCATTTTCACTAGGCCAAGATCAAAGTGTTAACAGGGCCATGCCTCCTCCAGAGGCTCTATGGGAAATTATGTTCTTTGTTTCTTCCAGTTCATGGTGGCTGCTGGCATTCCTTGGCCTGTGGCCATGCCACATCCCTCTAGTCTCTGCAACCCTAGTCATATTGCCTTCTCCTCTTCATCTGTCTATAAACTTCCTCTGACTCTTATAAGAACACTTATGATGATTGCATTCAAGATATTCAATACATCTAGCCAGATCACCCAAAATAACCTATCTCAAGGTCCTTAACCACCTCTGCAAAATCCCATCTAAGGTAATATTCACAGGTTCTGGGAACTAGAAGGTGAATATATTTGGTGTGTGTGTGGGTCAATATTCAGCCTACCGCAAAGAATAACACCAAATAACTACTGCTTTCCCCTGATATACTTTTCTCATTCCCTCAGTTTATCTAAATGCGAAGCAGGTTACAGGAATAGAGAAAAACAAAATCTTGCAGAAGATGTCACTAGCCATCTTTCCCTCTTTTGGCCCCTGTTGGTAGGTGCACTTGTGCATATGTTCAGGTACCTGCCTGGATCCCAACCATATACACACTGCTGGGAAATAGTGTAGTATAATCCACTCCCAAAATTCATCTTTGCCAGTTTTTACTCATTTGGGTGACTTTCGACCTCCACAACATAATTGCTGATGCAGGTTCAAACTTTAACAGGGGGAAAAGATTGATTGGCTCACCAATAACATTTGTCTCTTGGGCTGGCAGTGAGCACAGAGGAGCCATTTATGCAATCTAATTATTACGTCAATTGGGAGATGGAATAATGTTTCCCAGATGCCATTTGGCACCTGGAGAGCTGCAAATCAGCACTACCATATAAGAAACATAAATATAGATCACTGATTTGGATTCATTGATCCCACCCCCTTTGCTTTTGATTTGGAGTAAAATACAAAAGCTTTGCTTTGCCTCTTTTAGCTGTCATATTCAGAAAAGGGACTGGATTGATTAGATGTCTTTTACAATCAAATGTACTTAAGGAATGATGTGCATTTCTGGATCACTATACTTTTTCCTGACCTTGTGTCATTCAAAATATTCATGGCCAGTGGGAGTGAGATCTAGGCTCCAAAGGAACCTGAAATAGGCAGGAGGGAGAGTAGTGGGCAAAGAGGCTGTAGCGATCCCTGCATCTTGGGCCCGTGGAACATGTACTCAGAGCTTCCCACCAAGCCCTCTAACCTCATTGTTATAGGAGTCCCTTGGCATTAAAGCATTGTAAGCCTCAAAGAGGGCTTTATTTTTTAATGATTCCTTTTATCAGCAACTATGGTTTAGGATTAGCCTCAACAGAATGCAGAGTAACATAGCCTGATGAAAGAAGATGTTAGGATATTGGGGAGGTTTATTATATCCCTTTCTTCCTCATTCCCCTTCCCCAAATGCTTCTCCCTTTTGTAGGCAAAGCTCTGGAATTTCTTTACCAATTGACAAAGCCTTTCATTCCATAATTGGAGGAAAAAAATTTTAGCATAAAATATAGCTAAGCCCAGGGAGAAGGAACACAGATACTTAAATTTATAGTGAGGAGTAAATGACTACTATTATAGACTCCTAGATGGTCTCTCATATTTGCAAAGTGCTTCAGAAGCCCTATCTCAAACTTCTTATTTTGAGGATGGAATTGAAAACTGACTTGCCCAAGGCCTTACAGTAAACTTCATAACAGATTCCTGAAAAAAAAGTTTTAATAGGGAGCACCTTAAGGGCATTGAAGACAGACATTTCTCATTGGTTTTACCAAGGACCATTTCTGGATCATTCCAAAACCAACTATATTCTCAGGTCAGTTACTAAAGGACATAAATTGTAGTCTGTAACCACTGCTCAAGACACATTCTTCCCTTGGTTCTGACCTGGTGGTATTCACCAAAATCCCATGTGTCTTACTTTTATTTGTTCTCTTAGCACCTAGCACAGGGCTTGTCACACAAAAGGCACTCAGCAAGTGTTTGATAAATGAACATCTTCAGAAATGGGGAAGGCTTTGCACTAAACTTCCTATACTGTCTCATTCTGCCTCCTGTGTACAAATTGCTTAAGTGGCTGCCCAGGTTTAGGGCTTTGCCCTTGGATGGCACTAATAGTAGTAGCAGTGGTCAAGGAGCAAAATGATAGCTACCCAGACTAGTAAGGGCTTAATTCACGATCTTAGCTTTTCTTAAAGCATATGAGGAACTGGTAAGACTGCAGTCTGAGATGTAAGAAGCAAAGATGATAGGATCCATGTGTCCTTGGAGTCCAGAGCCACCAAGTTTATCAGTGGGCATTGTGGACATCCTAAAACAGGAAATACAGGTTCCAATTGGGAACCAGAACACTTTCACCAACAAATTTCTCTGACACTTTTGGGAGGAACTCTTCCCTGGTTGTGGCTTGGGCTATACGTCAAGAATAGAGAGGGTGCCCTAGGGTTGTGGACAAGCCACTTGGATACGAATGACTTATGGGATTGAAATAATAAGAGTTTTACCTGTCAATATCTGCCTTAACTTCAATCCTGCAGTGCCCACTCACATCAGTTCAACCTACCCGTTTTCTCCCTGTGTTGGTTCACCTGCACTCACCTGCAGGGGCTGGACCTGGGCATGGCTGTTGGCCCCCAGCATGCCTGCCTTTAATCCGGCTGCCTTGATTAGGTCTCACTGTTCATGCCTTCTGTGCTTCATAGCAAACGTTTTCAGTGAGGGATGACAGTGGGGAGACAAGGCAGCCTTTAAGGCAGGGTTACCCATCAGCCTCAGAGGAAAACAGGATCCAGCATCCGAGCCCACTCCTGTTGGCTGATGGCTCAGCATTGGCTGAGAGTCCAGAGAGCCTTCAGTTGGCCTGAACCAATGAAAAGGAGCCAAAGATGCAGTTGTTCTGGCCATTAAAGAGATACTGCCATCTATGATTGGCCCTAGGATACTTCCCCTTAGGGTTCTCCCATTGGCTTGGAACAGCATTCTGGCAGCCAAGGCACCCTGTAGTGAGCAGGCACTTATGTGGGTGCCCAGTTAGGTACAGCCTGCTGCTGGGCACTCAGGGGAGAGGCAGATAGAGGAGGAGGTATCAAGATCTTCCTTCTGCTTAACTGGTGACATCTTGGGGGCATACCCACTTCTTTCTGTGCCTACCCCTGCAGGCTGGGCCTGCTTGCTCTCCTGATCCCATTCCCCATGGACTTCGATCCCAAGGTATGGTGGTGACTGACAACACAAGGGTAAGAAGTAGTCTTTTCTCAGAGTTATTTGCATTGTCATAGGGGATTCATGAAATCTGAAAGGCTATTATGGTCCAAAGAAATCATAGACTCATTGAGTTTATATGCCAAAAGGGAACTTTGAAATAATTCCCATTTTACAGATGAGGAAGAAAACTGAGGTGAACTTAAAAAGGTAATGGAATTATTTGGTCAAAATCATACAGCTATTTAGTGGCAAGTCTCCTGTACTTTCTGATGCATCACAAATGAATTTCAAACTTCATACTGTGGTATTTCTGTAAGGATAGCTTTCTATTGTTTTTCAAACCAAAGGTTTCCTGCCCCTAAGAAACTTCTAGTTCCACTAGGGAGCTCTTCAGACCACAGATGTGGCTTAATTAACTTTCTCAATGAGTTTTTCAGCTGTGTCTTCAGTGGATGGAGGAGGAGGTTTATGCCATAGGTATTTTCTTATTTCTCTCTTCTTGTGATTACCAACCCACAGTAGTGCACTGACTGTTATCAGGGCTCTGGAGTCATGTAATCAGCTATCTGCATAGGAAGTTGTCCAACTGGGGACTAACACCATGATGTTTGAGCCATCACTGTTCAAAATGCAGCAAAGAAACAAGTATATTATTATACTGAAAAAGGTCTGAGCCTAAGCTACTGCTGCATTAATGAGTGCTTCATTTTTTTCATGCATTTATCCTCAAAATCCTCTTTAGGTTAGAAACCTGGGTTTATTTGTTCATGTGTAAGATAAGCCCCTGGAGTCTGGAAATCCTGGCTATGGATAGCTCTGTACCATCATCAACAATAAAGCATAAAGGGATTTTTATTACTCAGCCCAGCCTCCCCCAATTCTTTCTGTTTCCATGATGTTTCTGCTTTCTTCATTCTCCTTTTCTTATCCTTTAAAGTCCAGCTTAAGTCTTGCCTTCTCTGGGAGCCTTCCATTACTAGCGTCCATATCAATCTCTCCCACCTTTGGATTCGTACTGTCCTTCCAGTCTGTCTCAAGAAATGACATTTATTTATATTTCTTTCTTTGATTTTCAGTATTGGTTTCATGTATATAAGTCTCATCTTCTCAACCAGATTGTAAGTTCCCTAAGGGTAAGGCACACATATTCTTTTTAGTGTGCCCCACAATGTCCACTGGACATGCAAATTAGACTAGAATCATAGTTTTTGTAATGACATAGAGTGTCCATCATACAGTTAAGTGTATTACTCAAAATGCAAAATTGTATGAACACAGTTTTACAAATAGATGGAAAATAAAAGCAAGCAAGCAAAAGGGAATATTATTCAGCCATCAGAAAAGATGAATACCCACCATTTGCATTGACATGGATGGAACTTGAGGGGATTATGCTAAGTGAAGTAATTCAAACAGAGAAAGACAATTATCAAATGGATTCACTCACAGTGGAACTTAAGCAATAGCACAGAAGACTACAGGGAAAGGGAGGGAAATCTGAAGGGGGAGAAATCAGAAAGGGAGATGAACTATGAGAGACTATGGACCCTGGGAAATGAAATGAAGGGGGGTGGTGAGAGGGGTAACAGGGTGGTGGGTATTAAGGAGGGCACATGTTGTGATGTGCACTGGGTGTTATACATAAATAATGAATCATTGAACACTACATCAAAATTAATGTACTATACAGTGGTTAAAAGAATATAAAAAAATAAATAAATCGTAAAAAGAAAAAAGAAAAATGGTGTCCCCAACTCCCAAGGCAAAAGTATTTTTTAGTACTTTACTAATCAAAAGCTTTTAAATCATGTTTAATAAAGGGAAATTTTAAGACTCTAAAAAAAAGGATACATTCATATGTGTAAAAGGTGTGATGATAGGTGAATGTAAACGTTCATGTATTTACCTAATTTTTAAAACTTTCAACAAGGAACATGCATTACTCTCACAAGAAACAATAAACACTTTTTAGAAGAAAATCATAGATTTATGGTGCTGAAAACTATAGCAGGAAGAGATCTTAGATCATGTAAGTCTTGTCCCCTTGTTTTAAAGTTGAAAAGCTTAGGGCATTGCTATGGGCAATAGTGAGCTAGTCATTCATAGTCTCCACTTTCTAGGAGCAAACAGCCCAGCACCTTGGAGCTTTGAGGTTAAGCCTTCTAACCTCTCCTCAATCCCCCTTTTCCATTAGGTTTTCCCTCTAGACATTGGTCCTGGAAGTAGCTGTGTGATTTTCTCCTGCTGGGTTTTCCCATGATTCCTTGGTGTCTTCTGAGTAGGAGAGCCTGAAGTTTTGAGTTTGACTCAAACTCTAATTCCTTGCAAGCCTCATCTGGAACTTCCTGCTTTGTTTCTGGAGCATCCGAGCACAACAAGATATATAGTACCCTTGCCCCCAGATGACTGGAAGTAAAAACAGTAAGCTGTACCTTTAAGTAGCAATATAAATTAACTGCACTCTGAATACTTGCTCAGGAAGGTGACTTCAAACTCACTGCCACTCAATAATTTTCAAAGCCTGTTTGGGAGCCGTACTATTTAAGGAGGTTCACCTCATACATAGCCATCCTTTCCTTTCATATCAGACTCAAACGAATAGTCCTAGGTACTTTGCCATGCCTATTTTCCTCTCTAGTTAGGCTTACTTTGACCATAGCCCCAAATTCAGGAAAAAGGCTTGTTGTTTAATGCATAGGAGAGAGTGCTGATTGGCTCAGGGGTGGCCACCTGACTCAAGGCAGGCCATTCATGATGTGGTAGCAGGTTTATGTGGTAGATTTTTTTTAAAAATAGAGTTCCTTTTTACCAGCAGTGGAAACTAAAATGCCCCAAATTAGGTACTCTTGGTTAAAGCTATGAAGACTATTGTTAAATGCACTTTTGTCATTTATTTGAGAGGATAAGCACATGTAACGTATCGCGTTCATCTATTAATGTTTCCATCCATCTACCAAATAAGCACTGGGTTCCTACTATATAGCATCAACCCCTATTTGTACTTCCAAAATGACAAAACTCTGAAAACTAAAAACTTTCTCACAAGCTTAATGCTAAAAGTCATTTAAACATACATTAAGATATTGAGTCTTTATTTGTCACACTTGGTATGAATATTCATGTATTTCATGACAGAAATATTAGTGTATTTGATCATAGGGATCTATGCCACAGCCTGCTACAGGCATTATGTAATATAGGCAAACACATAGGATCACCTTGATAAATATCCCAAATTCTGAATTCTGAAACTTATTTGGCCCTGACGATTTGCATGAGGCACTTTGGACCTGTAAGCTCTGGGAGCATGGTAGGCGTGCATACCCTACCTGAGTCAGCCAGGAGCAGAGGAAGCTGCACAGTGAAGCAAGTAGATATTCAAGTATTTGGAGAAGCAGGGCTTGCTGAAGGTCAGGCCAAGGAAATCCGGTCGCATCACTGAGTCCTTGGCCCAGAGGACATGAACAAGGCTGGAAATAAAAGACAAAACAGAGACTCAGGAGAAAGAATTGAAATGGAAGGAATGGGAGGAAAGAGAAGGAGCCTAGATAGCAACAGGGATAGTATCTCCAAGGCCAGTCAATTGGCTGACAGCTGCTTAGGTGTAAGTGAGGGTCAGGCTGGCTTTAAAGATGGAGAGCTGTGGCAGCTGGATACAGGGAAGAGTGAGACACAATCTCTGCCATCTCTTGTCTAAAGTCTAGGGTCCATTGCTTGAAGCAAGGTACTGAAAGGATACATAAAACTTAGGGTCACAGTCTGAGACAAGGATTTGTCTTTGGCTTTTTCTTACTTTTGTATTTTTAAAGCTTTTTCTTGTGTGGGTGAAGTATATCACACATAAAGAAAGGTGCATAAATCCTAAGTGTATAGATTAGTCAATGAAACATCCATGTTAACTATCACCCATCAAAAAATAGAATATTGGGGTGCCTGGGTGGCTCAGTTGGTTAAACGACTGCCTTCGGCTCAGGTCATGATCCCGGAGACCCGGGATCGAGCCCCACATCGGGCTCCCTGCTCAGCAGGAAGCCTGCTTCTCCCTCTCTCACTCCCTCTGCTTGTGTTCCCTCTCTAGCTGTGTTTCTCGCTGTCAAATAAATAAAATATTTAAAAAAATAGAATATTATCAGCATCCCTGATGGTTGATTTGTGCTTGTTATATAATCACAACCCCTTTCCTCCCTCCTACAGGTAACAACTACTCTGATTTTTATATAATCACTCTGTGCTTTTATTTATTCTTGTGCTTTTTAGCATGCCTCTCTAAACACTAGTTTTATGAGTTATTAATCTACACACACACACACACATATGTACTCTTATGCTTGGCTTCTTTCATTCAATATTACGTTTGTGAGTTTCATCCATGTTGTTGCATGCAGCTTATTTTGTTCCTTCTGATTGCCTTGTTATATTCCCTCTCATGAATATGCCGCAACTTAAAAGCTATTCTACTCTTAATGAGCATATGGACCATTTTCTGTTTGGAGATACTGTGACTGATATTACTGTGGATATTTTTTGTTTGATTTTGGTGCACAAAATTTCTGTTAGCAGTGAAATTGCTGAGTCATAGGGGCTACATATATTCCACTTTGGTAGATTTTCTTAAGTAGCTTTCCATGGTGTTACAGCAATTCACATCTTCCATTGCTCCAAATGATTATCAACACTTAGTATTATTAACCTTTAAAACTGTAATCATTCTGGTGGATGTGCAATGGTGTCTTATTGTAGTTTAATTTGCATTTCTCTGATGACTAATCAGGTTGAGAACCTTTTCATATGTTTATTGGCCCTTTAGATATACACTTTCATACAATTTTTACTGAAGTATGTTTTTTTGCCTTTTTTATTCATTTGTAAGGATTCTCTTTTTCTCATTTTAGGGGTTCTTTATACATTCTGGATGCATGCTCTTTGTCTATTAAAAGAGTTACAAATAAATTCCCCAACACCATGGATTTCCATTCAATACTTCTTGAGTCTCATTTTTTTTTCTTCCTTTCTTCTTTTCTCTTTTTCAAGACTCATTTTTTCCCTCTAATTTCTATCAGGTTCTTTAGGCCCAAATGACCCGCATTTTGCTAAGATCTTAGCAAGCTCACCCAGGCCATGGGGGACACCTCACTAATGCTGCAGAGCTGTTTCTTCATATTCCCTACATTTCTCTGTCTCTCCCTCCTACTTATCTTCCCTGTCTGTTTCTCTCTTCTTTCCCTCTGACTTTGCCCATTCTTAGAGAGCTTCTTCTTATTTACAAGATGGATAATAATAACCTTATATCAATCATAGTACCAAGACTATCAGATTTGCCATGTGGTACTCATAGGCCAGAAAATCTTCACTCTAGAAAACACTTGGAGATCATGTAGTTTTTTCTTTAATGATGAGGAATTTAAAGCTCAGAGAATTTTGGAGACTTGCCAAGGTGAGAAATGAAGTGATTTGTCCAAGGTCATATTGCAAGTTAGAACTAGAACCCAGACCTCTTACATCTGTTCCAGCTTTTTCCACTCTAATACACTATGAAAGACCAGGGCACACAGCTGCAAACTGACAAGAATTTTTTTTCTTCTGAAAATAAGTGCTGTCTGTGTCTGTGTAACAACGTAATCAGTAGAGACTATGGCTCATGTCTGTCTGGACCCAGGTTGAGAGATCACATCACCTCTGCTGCTTTCCCATCTCCTGGCTGTCAAAGCCTGAAGGACAACAAATGGCTTGAGTAATGAGATGAGTTAAGATAGTGTCTCCCACGCTGAATTATGTGCCAGTTCCAGAACTACAGGATTCTGCCACAATCCATTTACACAAGAAATTAAATTGAAGATCGCAATGTAATATTCATATATTAAATCCTGGCGGACAATCAAAGTAATTAAGGCCAAAAGCTCTGAATCATCCTGTGGCATCACGAATATTCTATTGCTGGGTTTTTAAAAGGACTTATTTCTACAACCAATTATCTTGGAAATCATTAAAGCTCCTTTGGAATGTGAATAATTTGCAAGCCACCATGATGCCCAGTATTCCTCAAACCCCTTTGTCCCATGGGAGAAGAATTCTGCTAGAAAGGGGTGTAGGGTGGGCAACAATAGTCTAATTTCTAAGAAGGTGGAGTTAGGGGATAGGAACCAGTCTCTGACCAATGCTTGATTTTATTGTTTTTTTTTTCAAAAGGAATAGATATATTTTACCTTAAATTGAAGCAGTTAAACAGACGCAGGTTATTGGGATAACCCGAGCCACCAACTGATCTTGCTGTGTAGCTCTGTGGCTCTTACAAATACATGTTACTGATTTTTTTTTTAAAAAGAGCTTGGGGAACAAGAAGGGCTCCATACAACCCCACAGTGATACATAGGGCTGACCTTCAGACCTCTTTCTACCCATGGATCACCTCATCTCTTATAGCTTTTCTAACTCCCTTCATGTCTTAATCCTTGTTTTTCACAGCTTCCCTTTGTCCACATCTCTGCTATACAGCACTCGTTATAAAGACCTCAAGTTATTTCTTGGTTCCCCTCTTAACTGTATGTCTGAATCAAGGGCATTGGCTATGTCTGAATCTCTTCAGTGACCCCAAACCTGACCCAGTACAGGCTTCGGGCAAGGCACTTGAGGTGTGGTTGGTGTATGGATGAAAGACCAAATAAGCAAAGAAATGAATGACCAAGGGAACAAACTTACCCAAAAGTATTTCTGTTTGGGAATGATAGGGTTAATGCCATGGCAGCATTAAAGAGAGGGATGAATTTTTCCTTCCAGTAAATACCTCAGTTCTCTCCAGAAAAACAATGTTCTCAACCATCACCAACAAATGAAACCCCATCACCAAGAATGAGTAACTAAAAGATTAACAAAAAGTATCAAGTTAACTTGTACTTTTTGGAGTTGTACTTAGAAAACAACCAAGCTATTTTATCTGAATTACAAGGCTTTTATGCATCTTGAATACTACATATAAAAAAAGGTTTTTGATTCACCAGTTTTGCCAGTGGGAATAATTAAAAGTGTGCATATACTCTAATATTTCTACCAAAGTGTTTCTCCTCATAAATATTTATCCACAGTTTAAGTTTGTTGGCATGGAACAGCATCCATATTTCTCAACTAGAGCTCACATACAGGCATACCTCAGAGATACTGTGAGATTGGTTCCAGCAATAAAGTGAGTATCACATAAAACAAGTCAAATGGAGTTTTGGGTTTCCCAGGGCATATACAAGTTATGTTTATACCATGCTGTAGTCTATTAATCTGCAATAGCATTATGTCTAAAAACAATGTATATATATTAATTTAAAAATACTTTATTGCTGGGTGCCTGGGTGGCTCAGTCGTTAGGTGACTGCCTTCCACTGAGGTCAGTATCCTGGATTTTCAGGATTGAGCCCCGCATCGGGCTCCTTGCTCAGCAGGAAGCCTGCTTCTCCCTCTCTCACTCCCCCTGCTTGTATTCCCTCTCTAGCTGTGTTTCTCTCTGTCAAATAAATAAATAAAATCTTTTAAAAAATACTTTTTGGCTGAAAACTGCCAGTCAAAATAATTACAACAGTAATATCAAAGATCACTGACCACAGATCACGATAACAAATAAAATAATGAAAAAGTTTGAAATATTGTGAGAATCACCAAAATATGACACAGAGACATGAAGTGAGCAATCGCTGTTGCCTTCAACAATGGTTTTGATGAACTAGCTCAACCCAGGATTGCCACAAGCTTTCAATTTGTAAAAGGATACAATATCTCTGAAGCACAATAAAATACAGTAAAATGAGATATGCCTATATTTGAGAGGTATTTGATTGTATCTTGTTCATGACTGTATCCCTAGCTGTAGCACAGAGATTGGGAAGGAGAAAGCACTCACTGTAGAATGAATAGTAAGTGAGACAGAAGCTCTAAGGCATGTTCTCATCATTAAAGTAGAGCTGCACTTAGGTTCTGTTTGTGATCAGTTGGCAACAGTATCCCTGAATGTCCTTTTTATAAAAAAGATGTTTAAAAAAGTAATCTCTATACCTCACGTGGGGCTTGAACCCACAACCCTGAGATCAAGAGTCACATGCTCCACTAAGCCAGCCAGGCACCCTTATTCCTGAGTTTCTAAGTCAACTTGATCCACCCACCCAAGCATTCTGCCCCTTTAAAGGCAGCTATCTCATCCCTCCATGTGTCCTGCACGGGTTAGGGGGGTGGTGCAGTCTGTGTGTCAGCCCAAGCCAGATGAATGTACCAACAACCATCTGTGGCTTTCCCAGGAGGGCATCTTGAGCCTGCATGTTTGATGAACATCATCGTGGGTCTACCAGTCAGTGTCAGAAACCGTGCCAAGAAATATTGATACTGCACAAAATCAATAAACTGGGGCCACAGCTAAATATTTATTGGGGCAGACAGTGACACCATATTTGCTCGGCAAATTCAATCAAGGTTTGTCCAATTACTGAGGGTTTAGATTTGAATGAATTAGCTCCTAGTCATAGAATCTTAGAATGTCAGAGCTGGAAGGACCCTTAGATCTCATCCGGCCCTGTGTAACCCTGAGGTTTTCAAACTTTTCTTTTGCAAGAAACACTTACCTAGTGAAACCTTATGGTGCTTCTCTCATTCAAGTGGGGGTGCAGTTATTAGACCTTCCTGCCTAGCCTCCACCTCTCATTTGCCTCAAACTGCAGAGGAGAAGAGGAAAGTCTAATAGAGTTACAAAGGATCATGGAATACTGGGGTTGGGGGGCTCCCAGTCTTGGAGAAAGAGTCAAGACAGGCCTCAAGTCTGTCCTAGCCACAGGACCTGATAATCTACCATTGAAACTCATGCCTGAGGGGCCTTTTGGATATGGCCATTTAAACTGGTTAGGGACATCTGTTCCCTGGGCAGGATGATACAGTAACTAACAGACTCGTTAGCAGAAGTGATTTTATTTAAACAAAACACATTGCTACCAGCTGTCACAAAGCCCAGAGGGAAATCCTGAGGGCAGGAGACACAGGGAGGTAAATTCCCTTTACTAGGGTACTTCTGGAAGGCAAAGAAGAGAAAGAGGAAGAGCAGAGTTAAGATGGAACCTCCTCCTCCCACCCTGGCTGGTGTCTACTTCTGCACCTGTCTGCTCCTGTACCCATCTTTTCCTTCTGCAGCAGTGTATCTAGTTCCTTATCACTTTCTGCCCATGCCCATCCTTATGTTCTGGATGGCTTTGCTGATACCTGTCTGTTATGGGTCTGCCCCTGCCTGTTTCAAGTCTTTCAGCACTTGCTTGTCTATTTGCCTCAGAATGTTTTCTCTTTGTCATCTGATTTTGCCCACATGTGTGCATGTGTTCTTCTATGTGCTCAGCACTCTGTATCCGTGGCTTTTATTTTAGTAGATAATTGTCTCTGCCTTTCTGGTTCTGCCTTCAATGCTTTACCCTACAAGAATGGTAACAGTGAAAGTGGGAGGAAGGGAGCTTTCAGAGCTAGGAGGAAAGCCCGGTGACTCTGATCATTCTTAAGACCAGCCCTGAGACAGCACATCGAAATCATGTGTACCACACAGCAAAAGCAAAAAGACACAAATAGGAAAAAGAAAAACAAGAAACCATTTCAGGTGCTCTAAAGACCTCAGTCTCATTTTTCATGTTTCTCTACTTTCTTCATTTGTTTTTTCCTCCATCCCCCATCCCTTTTTCTTTTACTCTCATTATCTCTTAATGTTTCATTTTTCTATTTTTAAAAGCCTTTTCTTATGTTTCTGTTTTATTTCTCTCTTTATCTTCTTCTTTTTCTATTTGTTTTTTCTCTAGATTTACCCTTTCCTATATATTTTCCCTTTTAAAAAAAGACCTTTCTTTCTTTCTCTGTTTATCTTTTGTGCTTTGTTGTCCCCAAGGATACTGCAGGCATCAGGAGAGAGAAGTGGTCCTTTTCTGCCCTGGGCTGGGCTGTGGGTGGGTGAGGTTCATTATCTGTCTTCTCACTTATGGGTGAGTGAGGTACTCGCTGTTCACTGGAGTCTAACCCAAACATCCTTGTTCCCTGCCCCCCAGGACCCTGTCTGCAGAGTCACACTGTGACTCCAGCCGCTGCTTGCATTCCCTGCACGTTCAGTGTAGAGCAATGAGCCCCCAGGTGTGGTGGGAGAATTCATCAGCCACCCGACAGGGCTAACGATTTACTCCTGAGAAATAATCCATATCCAGATAATGGATCACCCCGGCTCCCAGAGACCATTTGTCTTGGCACTTAAATGGCACCAGACTCCAGGGGCAGAGCCAGAACTCTATCCCAGGTTCATTGGTAGATGAATAAGCTGGAATAATAATGTTAAGGATTATGATCAGGAACACTTTGCCTTTGCATTGTGCTTTTAAACTTTATAAATTTGGAAGAGACTAACCTTCCTTGGCTCATTACTTTTGAATCCCACAAACTGT
Source organism: Spilogale gracilis (assembly GCA_004023965.1). Classification (NCBI taxonomy): domain Eukaryota; kingdom Metazoa; phylum Chordata; class Mammalia; order Carnivora; family Mephitidae; genus Spilogale; species Spilogale gracilis. Next base: position 42,485 of record PITA01010050.1, read on the forward strand.
GGACCCTGCCTGGAAATTCAGAAGCAGGGACTTTTAAGTGACTCACCCAGAGTCATCTAGTCTGTTACTGGCAGAAATGGGAGGAAAACTATTTTTTCTGGCTTCCTGAGACACTTTCCTCTGAATGCTAGGTGGTCTTCTGATCTTTGGGTCTCACTGTTCTTATCTGGAAAGTAGAAGCCTGAGAGACAGTCCATTGAAGAGGTTCATTGTCAGAGAGTTTGAATCCTGAGTTTGAATTCTGGTCTTGCATTAGCCAGCTTTGTGGTCTTGGGCATGTTGCTTACTCACTTAGAACCTCAATTTCCTTCTCTATAAAATGGGAATCCTAATAAGGTTTTCTCATAGGACTGTTATGAAGATAAAGAGATTATGCATGTAAAGTGCTTAATATAGTGTCTGGCTCATAGTAAAATTTCCATGAGTGTTAGCTATGATTATTACTACTTCTTGTCTCTGTAGGATGCTGAGCGTACTCATACAAATGCATGAGAAAATTGGTTTGGGGGAGGGGAAGAGATAATTGATGAGCCAGCATCCACAGAGGTGTCCTTGAGGTCATTGATGGGGGAAGGGACCTGGAGGTGTGAATTCTAATGGCAGAAGGAGCTAAGGATCTGTTTAGGCTGAGAAGAGAAGACCCAGCCAGTTCTGGTGTACTGGCAACAGGCCAAAAAAAGAAAAAAAGAAAAAAGAAAAAAGAAAAGAAAAAGAAGGAGGAGGAGGAGGAGGAGGAGGAGATGGAGATGACTGGGGATCTGTGTTCAGTCCCTGGACATGTCTCAGCAGCATGTTGCTCGGAGGCATCAGTTGCTGTCCTTCAATTCTTGCCAGCTAGTATTTCCCCTCTCAGGGTCTCAGCTGTCAGTGTCCTTGGGGTTATTCCCTTCCTCAAAAGCTGGACAGAGTGTTTTTCTCCCACTGGGGAATATTAAAGCCAAAAAGATTTTGCAGAAAACCAGCACAAACTAAAACTAATGAAATCTTGTGCAGAAACCTTTTGCATAAATGGAAGTTCGCTGCACAAATAAATGTAAGAATGATTATTAATATTCTCAATAATAATAGTAACAATAAATCTTTAGAGCTCATCTATGGAGTGTGGCTTCTAGAGGTTGACACATCATCTCAGATGGCAAGAGACATCCCCAGAGTCCACCTGAATGCAGAATCACAGCCCGCATTCTTCTCCCACTTTACTGGGACCTCATCCTCCCAGAGTCACACACATAATTCAGCCTTCAGTGGAATGACTCTGACGTTATTGAGGCTCCCTGGAGAACGGATGCTGTGCGGAGGCGGGGAGTGTGGGCTTCTGACTTCACGCTGCAGGAAGGCGAGGAATTGATACCTCTCCTAAGCACGAAGGGCTTAACTCCTTGGGAGATGGCCTGATGGTTTATTAATAATTCTCTCAATTGAAGAGAGCCCTGTGCTTATCAATTGATAAGTATTTAGTGAGAACCCTGTGTGGGGTATATAAAGAGGTCTGCCAGAGCTGACAGTGTGGTTGAGGAGACAGACCACAGACATATAAAGATCATTGTCTGTTTTACAAAGCAATCCCTTCAACAAAGAGATACAAAAAGCTGGAGTGAAGTGGAAAAAAATATAAGATACGGAGTCAGGAAACTTGATGTCACTTAATTTTTTGGAGACTTGATTTCCTTATTCTCTTAGAAAGTCAGCCTAGTGGCACTGAAAGAACATTAACTTTGAAGTCAGACCAACCTAACTTAAAATTTCAATTACTTTACAAACTAACTAGGAGACTTTGAACCAGTTACTTAACTCCTAAGAAGCACAATTACCTTATGTATAAATTGGGATATATAATAGGAGCCCCTATCACACAGAGTGGTGGTGAGAACTAATTGAACACATGTGTGTAAAACACTGAATGTAATACCTGGCACATGGTAATCATGCAATAATCAGTTCCTATTTTTATAATATGCAGGAGGAAAGGCAGGGAATGTTTGGAAATAGAAGGGTTTTATTTCCTTTTCAGCCCTTTATATGCCTGACATTACATTTCATAGGAATGCAAAATCAAAAAAATACTTATATGTAAATAATAATTATGATATTGCTCTGTGATACCTTTTATATGCCTCTCCAGTACTGCTCACTAAATTTGGTATGATCAAATTTACAGAACAATGAAATAGCAGAAGAGGTAAATTATATACTCCTTGAGATCTCAGGCATCTCTCTGAGCTTCAGTTTTCCCATCTGTAAAATGTGACTAAGAACAGGTACTTCATAGGGCTGTCAAGGAAATTAAATGAAAATGTGTAGAAGGCATTTGGTACAGAAGAGGCAGAAAACAAATGTTAGCTCCATTTCCCTGCTCTCTTCTATAAAAATGGGAATAACAAAGAATCAACCTTACCAGGTTATTGTAAGGAGGAAGCCAGGTAAATACACAGGGAATGTTTGTAAACTGTAAGACCCCCTGGCACCAACTTTATGGAACATTTGTTATGTACAAGGCACTGTACTGTTAACAAGTGTTAATCAATTAGGTAAACATTAATTGTCTCCTGGACACAGGACACTGTTTTAGGTATTATGAGTAATCCAGAGAGGTCAGGGCCATGGAAATGAATGCGCTTCTCCACACAAGAACAGAACATTAAGGACAGGATCTTGAGGGAGGCTCCCTTTTAGGATGCCAGAGGAGAATTCAGAGAGATAAGGAGAAATCACAGATAAGAACACTCGTCTAAAACAGTATTCTCAAAGCCATAGAGAAGAGTTTGAATGTCTGTGTGGGCTATGGGGAAGAAGAAGCCCATGGGGGAAAAGAAGATGAATAAGCAGGTGACAGAGTGGGATACTGAACAGGCAGAGGTCTGAGAGGTGAGTCCTGGGAGGGGCAGCTCTGGGAAGAGGGACTTGCTGTATGGTCAAGAGGACTGAGCACTGATGAGGGGCCACCACGTGTAGAAGTAGAAGGGGATGAGAGCTTTCAGTAGTGGGTGTGGAGTTGCAAGAAGTAAAATAGAAAGTGGATAGCAGAGACCATCCATTCGAGAAGCTTTGCAGACCCAAGAGCAGGTAGAGAAAGGCTAAGGGAAAGACAAGTAGAGGTATAAGGGAGAGGCTCCTTAGTGGCTGAAGTGGCAGCAATAAGACGGGCTGAGCATCACTGAGGAGGGCCCCAGAGAGGGTCTTTTGTTTTTTGGAAGCAGGAGGGAAGGACAAAAGAACAGAGAGGCCAAGGTTCAGCATTCAGTCCTTGAACCTGGCCTTGGGTGCTAATACCACCACCCCTGACCCTATACCTTTCAGAGCTTCTTATTATCACTGAGTAGATTTAAGGGGCAATCTCTGATGACAAGATGTACAATATGGGCGGATATACTGGTGGCTCTCTTCCTGGGTAAGTGGAAGGAAGCTATGGCCCCATTCCCAGGAAGCTGGCCTCAAACATGGCCCAGCTGGGATATCCTAACATATAAGACCTATACCCATGCCACACAGTCTCTTCTTCCCGTTTTCTTCCTAAAATCAGAGCCCCTCCTGGAAACAAAGTCAAGGTCATGGTCACTTAGAGGCTTGCTCAAGTTTTGCTCTTATTTGCTAAGGTACTGGGAGGGGGAGGTGCCCAAGGTCCTGTGACCTGGCCAAATGTTTCTTCCTTTGAGGACAGGAAAAGGACTTTCTGAATATAGCCTGGTCATCAGCTTTTGGACATGTACACACAGATTGTTGAATGCATCATATTGGCCTTAGTGCCATTTGATCTGATCCCAGCTATGGCCCTTCCTCTCAAGGATGGCCCTAGGCAGATACAGTGCTTGCAGCCCCTCCTGGTCTTGCCCCTTAGCTTACAGCCTGACAAGTCTCTTGGAATTTGGAGGGTGGAACAACAAGGTAGTTATAAGCCATGGATAGTTGAAAGTAGAAGAAGGTTCTAGGCCCTGGAAGGCAGGAGAGGGGGGCCGTGGCTGGTGCCAGACCCAAGGCATCTTGGCAAATAAAGCCAGTCCTTGGCATCTTTTGTCCTGGGCCAGCTCTTCGCTCTTATATGTCTCCACAGTGCCCAGGAGGTAGTAACGCAGGGGAGAAGGACAAACAACGCACTAGTGAGGGAGAATTAGGGTTCTGTGGCTAGATATGAGTCCCTTTTTTAGACTTGAGTTGTTTCAGGATTGAGTTACAGTGGCGAAATACGTATTGCATTGACAAATGGCAATTAACAAAAGGGGTGATTAAAAGTGAGAGAAGCTACAGGCTCAGATATGTCAGAGAATGCCTTCTTGCATTTTCCTCTCCCCTTCTTCCTCCTCTTTTTCTTCCCCCCTTTTGCTCTTCTCCCTTCCTTTCCTCTGCCCTCCTCCTGCTTGCTCCATCCACCCCCACCCACAGCTACTGATGTGATTTCTCATGATCTACAGTCAAATGCCATTAATCCCGACAGGCCCACGAGGGTCTGGCTAAGCTGTCCTATGAACCAATCCTGTGAGTGGACAGACCAGGGGAAGTGACAGGCAGACCCCCCACTACCCCGCCCCCTCAGGGATAACGGCAGCTAAACCACTGAACCAGAGTGGCTGCCCTGCCAATGATCAATAAATCACTTGGGGTTCAAGAAAGATGGGAAACTCCTCAGAAACAGTGCTCAGGACGTTTTCCATGACCTCCTCTGCCTCAAATGTCCATGGCGCACCAGCCACACAGGCCTGGACTGACTCTGCTCTCAAGGTACCGCTTCCAGATTCTGCCTGGCCCATCTCAGTTTCAGAGGAAGGGCATTCATTCCAATGGGATGTGACAGGTGCCATCTTCAGGCGTCTGGCTCTGCTCCCAGTGGCAGGGACTGTTGCTGGCTGCAAATCCTGAGTCCCATGCTGTTCTGAAGAGAGAAAGCCCTAGGATGAGCAGATGACCTTTCAAGAGTATACGAACCCAAGGTGGGATGACAGAGTGATATAATGGACTAGAGCCTGGAGTAAAGGGCTGGACACTTGGCTTCTAGTCCTATTTCAGCTACTAACTTGTGGGACGATATTGGGTAAGTGACTTTCCTCCCCTGAATCTCAGTGACCACCCTGGATGTGAGGAGGTTGGGCTAGGTTATCTTTAATAACACTTTCAGCTCTGATCATCAAACTCTGAAATTTAAAAAAAAATCTGTTTTTGGAAAAATTCCGATTCAAATTTTTGGGGTATTCCTTCTCTAGGGCTTCTACTTGGCTGCTTTGCCACCAAATCCATCACCTTAAACCCCCCCCCCCCTCAGCACACATGGCCATTTCCCAGCACCATCTAAGCTCCATCTAAGACATCAAAACTGCTCACAGGTCCTGCCTGCCTCCCTTGCTGAGCTAGTTCTGTGCCTGATGCTGGGCCATCTTCATGGAGTCCTGAGGTGGGACCTTCTGGGAGGGGATGTGCCATTAACCCGTAGATTTTAGCATAGGCAGTTAGGGTGGCTACTTATATGGAGAGATTTCCCCCAAGTTTGTATTTTCAAAGTTTTTAACATGTAATAAAATTGAAAGCATGGTACATAAATACTTGTTCATACCCTCATTAACAATTTGCCATGTTTGCACACTCTCTTTCTTTCTCCTCTGTTCTCTCTCACACTCTCCCTCTGAAAGTCTATTGCAGATATCATGACACTTCCCTCTTAAATACTTCAGCACATATCTCCTAAGAATAAGGATGTTCTTAGCCAGGAAGCTCTGCAATCTGCAGCTAGGGGGATGTCTCCAGTCTCTAGAGTACAAAGGTAGACAGAAAGTATATGAGGTCTAAAGACCAGATTTCACTCTGGATGTGGGTGGGGCGAGAAGAAGTCAAGCACAAAAGAAGGAGGTACAAACAATGGTTCAGTTACAGTTCCCAAATTAAAAAAAAAAGAGAGAGAGAGAGAGGAAAAATCAGAATGTCCTTGAAAAGTCACTTCCTTTCCTTGAGCTTTGGTTTCTTCGTCTATAAAATGGGGATTGTGCTAGTCTTTATCCTGCCAACCTTCCAGAGCCATATGAGGTTTAGATGTGAAAATAGATTATGAGAGCACACTGGGAGATGCCACACTTAAACATGTAAGGGCAAGTAATTTGCAGAGATGACCTTCCAAGCAAGTAAAGCTCAGGAGTGATACTTCCCTGGCCCCAAGCCTGGAAGTCTCTATTAACACATGAAGTGGATAGTCCCCTTGCTCAGCTCCCAAACTCTTGTTACTGGAAGCCCCAGAATTTTCATATCTAATGGGAATCTCCATGGCTCGCATCTCTTGCTGTTTTTCAAGGCCCTAAACACACAGCTCAGTTTTTCTAGTTCTTTTTTTTTTTTTTTTTTTTGTTAAATTCCAGTTTCTCTTGTTGATTATGGCACAAACCTCAAAGATCACGTCTCTACTTTTTTTCTTTCTGGCATTTCTCTCTGTGCTCCCCCTTATTTTCTACTATTCTCCCAACCTTGCTGAAACTTCTAGAGTTAGAAAATTCTCTCATCCTGCCTACCCCTAGCTCAAAGAGCAAAATACTTTACAAAATTAAGTGCGCATTTGGGATTTTTAACTTGGTTTTATCTTTTCATTCAACCAGAGGGGGTATGTGTGTGGGAGATGCACTTGTCAACTAAAAGCAATTTCTCTGCCTCCCTGGGGACTGAAGCGTAATCATAGCTCTGTCTTCCTGGTGTCAAGATGAAACTTGCATTTTCCTGAGCGGTGTCAGCACACTGACAGACAGCTCCTGGGATCTAGTGAGGGGTACTGGAAAAGAACGGGCTGGCGATGGGAGGGGGGAACAAGATCTGGAGGCTGGTCTTGGCTCATTTCTCCTCCTCTGCCTGGCTTTAGACTAGTCACTTAATGTCCTTTGCCTTAGCTTTTCTAACTGAAAAAAAAATGAGGATAATTATCTCCCATTTCTACCTTGCAAGGATAGTGCCAGGACCTTGTCAGGTTTTGGCTATATGAAAATGTTTGGAAGCAACAGAGTTCTGGAAGGAAAAATGTGCTATGGATGCAGTGTATCCTAGGAATGCTAAATAGCTAGAAAGGAACTTAAAGTTTTTCTTGTATAACCCCATTTGAGAAATGAGGAAGCTCACCCCACCCCCATAATTTCATTATGTTTACCACAAGCCCAGATAAATCTTTCCCAAACAGAAAAGCAGAGCCAAAGTCCTGAGGTCCTAAGGCTAACAGCCCCTTTGCCAGAGCACATATGATCCCTGTGTACACTATGTAAACCTTCTAATGGGATTCCTCAAAAGGGGGCAGTGGGAGACAGGGTTGCTTATCTACCAATTCTGTCCAGGGCCCTGGAGGCAGAGTCCTTTGTCATCTCACCCCTGAAATTGCAGAGACCTTCATAAAAACCTGTTGAGGAAGGGGGCAGGGGGAGCGGGATTCTCATTACATAAAGGAGGAGCCTGGCACTCAGCTGGGGTAGCAGACCTACTTGCGGTCATCCAGCCAGTCAGTCAGCATGCCCAATCTCCTTCCTGATATTTTAAGTTTAAATGCCATGCTCTGTCCACTGTACTCCAGCTGCCTTTGCAGGACCCAAGGAACTCAACAAGTAGGGAGTCCAAATGAAATAACCAGACTGAAAAATGCTATATAGACATATACCAGGCTCTCAGAACATCCAAATAGATGACTTTAATGGAGTATGCTCATTTTGAATACCACAGGACCCCATCGATTTTGAGGTTTGCTCCATTTTTCCTGCTACATATTTACCCAACACTCCAGAGGGAAGTAGGGCGGGATTCAAGGGATCAAGTTCCCCAAATGGCTGCCCTAGTGTTCCTTGGAGCTGGAGTGAGTGCAACAGGGAGACACGGTGTTCATGGGTTCTCAGGGAAAGACATCTTTCCACTATACTAGAGTTTCTTTAACTTTATTGGATATAAGAGTCCCTCTGGGGAGCTTGCTGAAAATGCTGTTTTCTGGTCCTCATGCCCAGAAAGTCTCATTCACCAGGTCTCGAGTGGGGGCAGGGAATTGGCATTGTTATAGCACAGCCAAAGTGATTCTGACACATCTGGCACAATGGGCCATATTTTGTGAAACTCCGATTCATGACAAGCTTTCATTCTTGGAATCTCATTTAATTAGCAACTGTTTGCCTGGTTGACAAGTATTTTTGAGCTTTAGGGGAAAAAAAGATAGGAAGATCTGAAAGCTTCCTTCTCGCAGTCAACAAGTCCCTAGTTTGATTTTGTCATCGTGCCTTCTTCTCAGTTAAAATATTTTTTCTTCCTGCTAAGGACCTCGTGATAAACATTGACCTAACTAAGGAGCAGGGTGCTGGGCTCTTAATTGGAATTGCAACGAAAGGCCCTGCAGAGGCAACAAGCTGTCAGACTCTGGGCTGTCAGGGTGAAGGCATATATACCCAATATGCCCCTTGTGAGAATACACCTTAGGGTGAGAGGTTGCATGCAAGCCCAGGCTACAGGCTTCTGACAGCATGAGGCGGATGCTAAGGGCCTCTGCATTCTTCGAATGAGGGATCATAACTGGTTATGTGCCTCCACACAGGAAAGGAGTCCTGCATTTTACTCACAGACCAACCTTCAGCTTTTTCTGGGTCACCAAAGCCAGCCCCAGTGCCCTGCACTGCACTAATAGCACAACCCCAGCCGAAAGACACATCACTCCCCTATCCTTTCTTCAGCAGAGACAAGGTTACAGATTTTCTTTTCTGTATGCAATATTTTTTAACTCCAGAAATGATATATGATTATTAAAGAAAATTTGGAAAATACTAAAATATGGAAATAATAAAACAATTAAAATTGCCCATAATTTCATTGCTTAACTATGATCAATATTAAGATTCTGGTGTGTTTCCTATTAGCCTTTTTTATGTATAGGTTTATTATTTCTTTGTACTATTTATAATAATGTGCACATATTTTGCATTTTGATTTTTTTCATTTAAAATAATCACAAGTGTATTTTCAGGTTATTGCATAAGCTTTCAAATTATACACTTTTTAAAAAGATTTTATTTATTTATTTGATAGAGAGAGAGAGAGAGAGAGAGAGAGAGAGCATGAGAGGGTAAAAGGTCAGAGGGAGAAGCAGACTCCTCGTGGAACTGGGAGCCCGATGAGGGACTCGATCCTGGCACTCCAGGATCATGACCTGAGCCAAAGGCAGTGGCTTAACCAACTGAGCCACCCAGGTGCCCCTCAAATTATACACTTAAAAAATGTGCAATCATTCACTGAGTGAACCAACATTATATACATATCTCAATATCTTGCATACAGAGAATATCTGATAAATATTTGTCGAATGAATGGATACATTCCCCTTTTATGTGACGTTTAGTTAAGGGTAAACATTTTCAAAAGACACTGAACACTAATTAATTAAGTGGCAGAGGAGGTGGGTCAAATAAAAGGGGGGACAGGGGGAGCCTGGGTGGCTCAGCTGGTTAAGCGACTGCCTTCGGCTCAGGTAGTGATCCTGGAGACCTGGGATCGAGCCCCACATCGGGCTCCCTGCTTGGTGGGAAGCCTGCTTCTCCCTCTCTCACTCCCCCTGCTTGTGTTCCCTTTCTAGCTGTGTTTCTCTCTATCAAATAAATAAATAAAATCTTTAAAAAAAAAAAAGAAAAGGGGGGGCAAGTGAGAATTGCTAATTCAACTGTTAAGTACATTTTCTTAAGATTTCTGAACTTTCATTTCTCTCTCTCTCCCCCCCCCCAAAGAGCTGGCCTTGATTTGTCTGGAGCTTGTTCACAACTATTAATATACCCATTTTACAGATGAGGAAAACCAAGCCTCAGGAAGTCTTCCTAAATAGTTTTCCTGACATCATATCATTAGTACGTAGCAGAATTGGGCTTCCAGTCTAGGTCTGTGAGCATCCTTAGCTTTGTCCCTTTACCACATCACATCTCTTGCAGAAAAAGGCAACAAAGAAGGATAGCTGTCATGAGTTTGTGCCTCTAGTAGAGCTATTCTGGGACCAGAAAAACTTCATTTACTGAGGCCCATTGGATGGGACTAGGTAGGCAGCCTCCCGATGAGGGAGCCCCCCCCACCCCTCAAAAAAAAGGCTCATTCAGCTGGAGGAAAAGAAAAGAAAAGAAACCCATTGATGCCATGATGAAAGATGGTGGTGGATAAACTCATGGGAAGAGGTAAGGCTGAGCTTTCAATATCGAAGGCCTGAAACTGGACATTTCTAGACATCAGATTTGTTTGGCTTAGATGACTGGGTATTTGTATAGCAGAAATTGGTAAAAGAGCACGTCTGGTGAATGTTTGTTGTCTTTGATTGAAAATCAAGAAAACAGAAAACAGAAAACTGGAAATGATTTTAAAATCAGTGCAAAGCCAGAGAGGTACCATGTTTCCCAGAAAGGCAGGAAGATGAGTGGCAGGATGCCCTTTAAACTCTGACTAGAGCTCAACTTTACAACTGTATGACAAAGTACAGGTGATTCTTCCCTATTATGCACCCCTTCTGCTGCATTAACGCTAGTATCAGTGGTTAACAAGCAAACGTAACCAATGCTCTCCCCAAAGGACCTGTGATTGCAGTTTCCACTCCTCTGGTGGGTAATTGAGCTGTTGGAAGAGGGTTTTTCATATTTCTTGCTACCTCCTCATTTTGATGGACAGAGCCCCATTTTCCCAGTGGAGAAAAACAAGGTACAAAGTCCCTACAACTGCCAATGGATGATTGGGAGAGAAATTAATTTGGACCCTTGGACTTAAGCAGCTCAGGGCTGGCCTACTACTACCAGATACCCTAAACACTGAACCCCTTATGGTATTTGCCCCATATGTATTTAAAATTTAAAAATACAAGGTCACAGAAGAAGTGTAATAAAATCCAACACAGTACCACCCCCATTGAAATATCAAATATCAAATTCTTTCTAAAAATAAATGTTGGTACCCCTCCTATGCCAGTGCCCTGAGCAAAAAGTATCGGCGGTGGATCCGTAAGTGAGTGGCAACTGGGGGCCCCCCATACTTATACATACTTGCCATTATATTCTTTTATCTCACTTGGATATTAACCCCCTAAAAATGAAGGTACCCAGGAAGCATAGCGTCTCCCTCTTCCCTGAGGGAACCGCAGGGCAGGGGCAGTAAAATTAGTCTCAGTTTCTGAGCTCCTTGAGGGGCAAAGTTCTTTTCTCCTACAGACATTCTTGGTTCTGCAGAACGGACCAGTCACTTAAAATCAATTTTGGAGCTACCCAGGGCTGAGGTGATGCCGCCCCTAAAACAGAAGTTTCCCAAGGACTGAGGCAGTCCCTCGTCTTCAGATTCAGGGCTCCTGGGGCAGACACTGCTTCCCCTTAGACTGGGTCTCCCAAGGGCTGATATGATGTGTCCCCGCAAACTTGGGAGTTTGTAGGACTGGGATACAGCCTCGCCTTCAGATCTGAGGCTCCCTGGGACAGGTGCACCATTTTGCCTGCAAATCCCAGCTCCTGGGGGACAAGCTGGCTTTTATGCACTGGATCAAGGGTTCCTGGGGGCAGAGACCTCCCCTCCCACTCAGATTCAGGGCTCACCGGGACTGAGGTGACTTCTCCCTTCATACTTGGAGTTCCCCGGGGTAGGGGCAAGGTCCCGCCTCACAGTGAGCTCCCCGGGACAGGAGCTGCATCCTGGCCTCCCAACCGGTGGGGGAAGGGGCTGCGGGATCGGCGGCCTCTCCTCCCGCGGGAGGGGGGGGCTCCCCTGAGGCCCTGCCCCCTTCGTGACAAGCCTGAGGTGTCCGGTGACCAAGACACTCCAAGCTGGGTGCAGGGTGCGGCTCAGGGCGTGGTCACCGGGGGCTACTTAGGGCGGCCCTGTGCGGGGACCGCGCGGAAAGCCAGCTGCGAGGCGGCCGGCACTCGGCGCGAGTCATGGCGTGGATCCTGGACTGCCTTTTCGCCTCGGCCTTTGAGCCCCGCCCCCGCCGTGGTGAGTGGGGCCCACCGAGTAGGGGGGCTGGGGTGCTCGGTCCGGGGCGGCCGGCGGCTGCAGCCCGGGCTGGGCGTCCTGGGGCTTGGCTTGCCTCCCTCTCGCCTCCCTTCCCGCTGGCTTTTAGCTAATTGTTCTGGCTCCAGGGACTGCCCCGTCGAGGCCCCGCATAAATCACCAGCTTTGCCGGGAACGGCGAGCAATCCAGCTAATGGCCCGGCGGGACTCCGGGCGAGCGCGGGGGCGGAGTCGCTAGCTCCGCTGCGCTGGGAGACCGCGGAGCCCTGGGGCCCCACGCGCCGTCCTGCAACCCAAGGGCCCTAAAGCCCCGAGGGGGAACGTACCTGGCAGGGCGGCCAGGGCCCAGGGACTTTGAAGTTGGGGGTGGGGGTGTCCTTTTGCCCAAAGCCTGTCCCTCACATCCCAGTCTTAACCAGGAAATATCACCGTGGGCCCCCTAGAGTCGTCGAATTCAACCCCTTCATTTAAGAGATGGCGACACTGAAGCCCAGAGACGGCAAAGGCCTGCCCAAGGTCATATAAGGAGTTGGCAGCAAATCTGGTTCTGCTGAAGCCCTGCCAAATGCCCACTGCCCCAAACAGCCCAGGGTTGGAGACCTGGGGTCTTTAGTCTGGGTCTTTCCTTGAGTACCTGAAATCAATGCTCCGTTCCCCTTTCCCTGGGGAGTCAAGGCCAGAGGTGTGCAAAGATCACAGCACAGATCAAAATATATAGGTGGCATTTCACCCCTTTCCTGGAATTGCTTTTGGAAACCAATTATTTTTATTCCTCCTTAAAGTTTCAGGAGACCGATTTTTTTCTTTTTGACATTTACCAGGACCCCCACCCACAATGTCCTTCACTCCCCCTTGGTAGGCCCCACCCCTTCCAGGCTGCCACCTGCCCCCACTGCCACCTGTTTTTCCATAGTCTCCACCTCCAAAATCTATATTGGTGAGAGTGCGTCATTGGTCACCCGCCATAGACCAAACCTGGGGCTGTCTCCTCTTTCCTCTGCCCCCTCACAGGCGGGGGAGGAGGGGCAGGGAGAGGGTGGGCCTCAGCAACTTATTTAAGCAAAAACTTGTTTTTAGTTCTTGTCAGCCTCAGTACCCTGCTGAGAACCATCCCAGGAGACGGACATACTGTTGAGGGACTGCAACATGCTCAGCAAATTCAAGTACAGTGTCTGGCAAGCCAGAGAAGTTTAACTTTTTGTTCTGTACGTTCTTTCAGGTTTATGTGATCCTGGCAAATCGGAATAAAGGGTGGGGAGGGAGTTTTAAAATGCTTTTTAAGGCCTTATGGCTCAAGCACCTCACCCTCAAAAAGGGGTAGGGGGAACCGCTCCACCTCTACCTGGCCTACAAGGTTGCCGTGTGACTCCAATGAGATCAAGGATAAGATGGTCCCTTTATGAATAACCCCATTAGGAGGGGGTTAGTATCACACAGGGAAGTCCACCCCCATCCGACAACACCCTCGTCTATTAGAATTTGAAGGCTCTTCCTTCAACTTAACCCAAATCTATGTCCTTCTGGCCAGGGTGCTGACCTTCATGATCCTTCCAAGGGAACAGCGCCAGTCCTCCTCCATTCCCCCACCCCGACTCATTCCTGTTCTTATCCAGGCCAAACTTCCCTAGTTCATCTATTTAACATGTGACATGGCTACAATGCTCCCACCCACATCTAGCTGCTCTTTGAACACTCTCCAAGTCGTGAATGCCTAGTGACCTGGCCAAAAGAGGATTTCCAGTTGTGCCCCTGTAAATATAGTCCTGGATGGCTGACTTTCCCTCTTTTGTAAGCGTACATTACACTCACGGTACACAGATATGTAGCCATAAATTCACACATATGTACACATTTCCACACTTAACACATGCCCACATACAAATCACGAATGCACAAACACACACGCTTCATATGCATCATGTATTTTTCACACACAGTACAATATGCCCACACCACACATGCACATTCTACACACAGATCCCATGTACATGCCACACAATTCACACAAATAGTTTATATCGGAAGTACTTTTGGCTGGAAGTTCTTAAAAAAAAAAAAAAGTAAGCCCAAGTTCTTTTCAGTCTCCATTCTGTATTTAGTAGGTGTTTGTGTTTGAACCCAAGTGATGGATTTTAGATTTGCTACTGAATTTCTAGTCTGGTAAGACCTGTCCCCCCACATATTACTCATTCAATAGCAGCAATAACTGCTATGTGCTTCCCAGATGCTGGGCCCTTGCTCAGTCCATTACGTGTATGATTTCATTTAAGTCACATGACACTGCTCTGCAATAAGTAGTTACTCTTTGGGTACAGTTTTTTGACCAGGTAAGAACCCATTCATTGCATTCGCCCTGACAAATGCCATGCAACAGAAAGTGTAATTATTGATATTCCATGGGTTTATAATTGCCCTGGGTGCCTTTGAATGCCTTCCAGAAATCCTCTGGAGTCAGAGGTGGAGGGAAGTAGCTGGCCGCTGCTTTCCCAGGAGATAGTTGGTATGTCAGAGTAATCTTCGGAGGGTGCCAGTGGACAACGGACAACCATATGAAGACATGTGGACAAGGCATTACTGAGGTCTTGGAAGAATGGTGTCCCAGAAAGATCTTCTTTCCCAGGGAAAAGGACAGCACAATTGACCCACTTGAAATTCTCTTTTCCAGTTCTTTTTTGGCATTGGATTTAGTCTCAGAGAGTGGGACTTCTGTAGAGCAGCCAAAACTCTAAAGCTGAAGGGACCCTGAGGCCCATTTTATATACAAATTTGATCTTTTCTCGGAGATGGGACCCAATCAATTTGTTAAGACCAGGCCTGGTTGAGGATAATTTTTCAGAGCTGGGGCAAGTTTGTCAGGGCGACATCCCACTCCCTTGGTCATGCTATTGGACTAGCACCCCCATTCACCATCAGCAGGGCTTCTCCAAATCCCTTTGTCAATCATTTATTTGCCCTAAAAGGACATTTCTTTGTAGGAAAGAAAAAAAGTGACTCTCTTAAGTTTAGGTTCCTGGGTTAGCATATACAGAATCTGTGTGATGAAAACTGGCTTAAAATAAAACTCTTGCAAAAAGTATCTCAGGCTCCAGCAGCAGAGATGACATCCATCAAGCTTAAATATCAAATGACGAGAGAAGCGGTATCGGGCGTTGATAGAGCAGAACACCAGGTCCCTGAGGGTGATTACGGCAATGGTGAAAGCAACATTGTTCTCTTGTTCACACTTATCTGCTAAGATAACCTAAACGTCCAACACTCGCAGAATGGTTAAACAGACTGTTTGACGTACCACTTGTTAGACTAGTCTACAGCCATAAAGATGGTGTTCATGAAGACTATGTAGCAATGTGGGAAACAGTATGATCACAATTGTGTCAAGTACGCATTTTTGAAAGACTGGAAGAAAATTCAACAACAAGGTAAAGTAAGAGATTCTATTAAATGGATGTCATAATAGTTATTTCTGTTTCTTAAAACCTTTCTCGTTTGTTTTTACATCACTCTTGTCATTTAAAAATGTTTTCAAAAGGTTATTACAGGGCCTATGACATGCAAATAGTCCAGATGACGACCTAGAATCCCACTATACGGTGTTTAATCTAAGGGCTTTTTTCCTTCAAATTTTAGTTTAAATGTAAGGTCTGGATCAGGTCAGCCAAATGTGGTCTCCATAATGACCATGAAGTATCCTCTAAAACTGGGCGGAAAGAAGCAGAGCTGGTTTGAGTCCCAGGCCTGCTTTTGTAGTGTTGCTGTGAGCAAGTTATTTAACCTCTCTTCAAATGATATAATAATGCCTACATTCCAGGTTATAAATAAGAGTAATCATGTTCATATGGTAGTATCAATTACACTAAATACCCTCTATGGCTCAGGTATCAAAAGATGTGCTTTGTTCCTTCTCGAAATACTGTGGAGCAGTCCTTTTACATAAATGATCTCATTTAACATTCATTACAACTCTCTGAGGTAAGTATTATTACCAATATTTTAAAGACAAAAGCTCAAACACAAAGCAGAAAAAAAAGACAAAAGCTCAGAGAAATTAAGTAACTTGTTCACTGCTACAAAGTGACTGGGCAAGGATTCTGACCCCCTTCAGTATGATTTCAAAGCTTAAGTGAGATTAAAAGAGAGAACGTTTGCCAAGCTCCCAGCCCGGTGCTGATATACAACAGACACCTGCTGGGGGTCTGTATGAGGTTGCTGCTGTTCCCTTGCCCAGAGTCCAAATTCTGGTGTTTGATTTATTTGATTACTTATAGAATCCTTTCTGTGAAGAAGTACGAATTTCAATAGGAAGATGCAGTGCAAGTACCAACTGTGTCCTCATCGCAGGGACTCTGAGTCACTAGGAAACGCTTTCTGTTTCCTCCTGGCAGTATCATTTGTTCTCCAATATATCTCTTGAGAAACCACGTGTCTTCGTCAGGTTTGGCACCTAATACCCAGCCACCCACCGGTAGGTTCCTGCACTCCGGGAAGCTTCTAAAATGGCCAAGGCGTATTCTAAACCCCTAGGTCACCAGAGATATGGTATGGCTGATCCTTCATTGCTCCCCCTCCCACTTCCCTCCTCCAAGCAGAGGTGACGGGGGCCCCCTCAGAAGCAGCTATGGGTAAACACTAGAGAAGTTTTCCTAAATTCCTAGATCCTCAGAGGGAATCACGAAGAGATAATGTTGCATGCTGGAGTCAGTGAGGGGTACTATGCAGGACGAATAAGAGGAGTGAGGAGAAAGGAGAAGGTGAAGGCGTCTTCTAAAGTCTGGGAACACCTAGAACCCAGCCTCTCAGAGCTTTTTCTGGCCTCAAATCTCAGTAATTCTCTGCTTATTATACTTCTCTGGGATTATATCGATACCCTACATTCAACTTTTTAACCTTCCCATAGCACTTCTGGGTTAAATGCAGCTTTAGTTTGTAATGACTTACTTTTGTCTCTAGAGGGAGGCAACAGCACCATGGAGGAAAGGGCACAGATTAGGGTCTTCTCTCACTTTATCATTTTTGGCAAAGGGCAGATTATACTTTCCTTTAACTGAAAACAGATAAACAACTAATTGGAACTGTACTTGCGTGCTGCAAATTATATCTCAGAAAAATACCTATCATCTCTCTCCTCATTACCCCATCTACCTCCCCACCTTGGTGGCTGCTTGAGAAAAGGGTGGCCTCTGAAACTCCTTTTAGTTTCTAGGGTAGCTGTAAATAAACAAAACAGGGTTCGTGCCCACACGTATTTAGGAGACAAGGTCAGGACTAGATCTCAGTGAGGTTTGGGGGAGTTCAGGACATAACTGGGGGTGGGGGATGTCTAGACATGGGCAGGTAGTTTGAGACTTTCCTACATGGAGTACTACCACTGAAACCTTGGTCTCATTAACACTGCCAGGAGAAACTGCAGAGTGAGAATTGGACTAAGGGTCCAGTTCTTCCTGGGCTGCATTAGGCTGATCAAAACATTGTCCTAAAAGAAGAGGGACTATTTCAAGAGTGTCAGACACATCAGTAATGAGGAAAATGGGCAACTCAGTCAGGCGGCTTCAGTCTCTGAAGAAAGTGGCTGAGACACTCTGAGGTATATAATGAGGGGAGTACAGGGAGGGAATTAACCTGTTCTTGAATATTTACTGTGCGTATTAGGCATTTGGCTGGAGCTTTCCATAGTCTACCCCTTTCAATCATCTGAGCATTTCTAAGGCAGGTGTTAATACCTCTAATTTACAGACGAAAAAACAGATTCAGAGAGATGAAGTAGCCATCCCAAGATCACACAGCAAGTAAGTGATGTAACTGGGATATAAACTCAAAGCTGTCTCACTCCAAAGCTCCTCGGCCCCCATGGAAAAGGCAAAGAGTCTCATCTGTAAAGGGCTTTACTCTCAGGGGGAAACTAAGATCTCTCCCCTCAATAAAATTCAGACAGGTTGTTTTCATATGAAAACAAGAAAATTTCTGTTTACATTTGAGAGTAATGGGGGATATTAAAGCATTTTTCCACCTTTACAATTCCCCATACAATCCTCATGTTATGAACTCCAAAGAGAGAGAGATGTATAGGGGGGATTTTAAGCTCCAAGGTGTGTGTGTGTGTGTGTGTGTGTGTGTGTGTGTGTGTGTGTGTGTTGGGATGGGAGGCAGGAAGAGAACCTTAGAAGAGGGAGAGGCCTCACAGGAGTGACTCTGAAGAAGCACAAGTGAAGCTGGTATATTCAGAGGAGGAGGCCGACTGGCCCACAGCAGCAGGAAAGCCAAATGCCTAAGACTAGATGCTGGGAGACACCAAAGTTTGCATGAATTCCTCATAGGCGCCGTGAGTAGCTTAGACTGGCCTCTTATCATCCCCAACCCTCACTTTTTTCAAAAAGAGACTTTCTGGCTACATATTACTTTAGGCAATGATTTTCCTGCCCACCCAGGATGAGGTGCTGACCCAAGCCCAGCTTGGGGGAAGCTTTATGGTGTTCCAGCTGCTTTTCCGCCACACACCAGGCTCATTTGTGCCAGCTGAAAGGGCACAATAATAACAGTAGCAATTTAAATCGTGCTTCTCGCTTTCCCCCATAGAAAGTGGTGAAGTGACTCACCACAGTTCAATTGTCTCTCTCTATCCACCCCCTGACCCCTTTGTAGCAGTCTAGGCTGGTTCCCTGGGGGCTGAGCTGGAAGTCGTGACTGGCCTGACACCCCCCAGTAAATGTGTTTCCCCAAATGCAATGTATTGTTTTAATTTGGATTTCTCATATGATGCTCCTTGGAAGGCATTAGAGCAACATGAACCCCATTAGGCAAGCTCAGTGCTCCCCACCAAACATGAATATTACAATGCGGGTCTATTCAGGAATCTTTTCTGGGGGGGAGTTGTCTGCTCGTTTTTCTATGTACAGCTTGGCATGAAGATGCCTGTCCTGTTTGAAATGTACTGCATACCAACTTCTGGTGGTAACGCGGCAAAAACGGGTCTGGGGGAGCTGTGAAATCATCCCCTCACTCCATTCTGACCCCTCACCTCTATCCTTCTCCGTACCCAATTCCCCTCATCCTATGGCTAGAAAATGCTCATTCTCTGATCTTTCAGCACCAGCCTAAGGAGAGCTCCCAGAACTGGAGCTGGTGAGGTGCTTATGAGCCTAGAGTAATTAAAGATTTTGAGGTGTCAACAAAGCAGGTAATTAGGTAGAGAAGGTATCAGCTGTCTGAGAGACAAATAAAGTAATTATGCTGAGCACTCTTGGTGCTGTCAGTAAACTCAAAGATTTGTTGGGAAATGATAGTTTGATAAAGACTTCAATGCTTAGCAGGAATCAGGAGACTCTTAGTGAGGCTGCCTGGTATAGAACAACGGTTTGGGGAACACAGCAAACCTGTATTTAAATACCAGCACCACCTCCCTCTGGCTGTGTGATCTTAGGGAAGTTACTTAACTTCTCTGAGCTTGATGTGTGATGTGTAAAATAGCAATAATCGTAGCTCCACCTACCTCACACAGTCATTGTGAGGACTCAAGGAGGTAATGCATGTAAGAGCACTTAGCCTAATGCTTGGTGCACAAGAAGTGCTTAATAAATGGTAATGTTATTATGATGATCACTACCATTATTCTTACTGTATACCAGGTATTCTCTACAGGAGCTCAGAGTTTAAAGGGAGAGACCAATAATTGCAGTTATGTATGATCATGTCATGAGAAGTATGAAGAGTGTAACTATGGTGGTTCAAAGGAAGGAACCCTCAACTGGGAGGGACAGGTACAGAAAAGCAGAGAAAGTTTTGTGACTCTTAAGTTAGGTCTTGTCACGGGGCCCTGGGGGAAAGGGATTCCAGGCAACTGGATTTGCCCACAGAAAGCCAAGGAGGTGTGAAACAGCAAGGCCCTCAGCAAATAGTTGGGCTCAGCTAGGCAGGACTGGGCTATCCTGAGTGGGGGAGGGGTGTTGGGCAAGTGACCAAAAATCTCTCCAGTTTACTCCCACCAGCCCCTGCACCGCGCCCTTAGGTGGCCTACCTGGCCAATGACGTGCAGCGCCCTCCTCTTCTTTCCTCTAAGCAGCCAGGTAAGCTCACACCCTGCCCCAGTGGGCCCGGTGCTCACCAGCCAGGGGCAGGCAGACCCAGACCCGACAGCCAGCCGGTGACCCTGCCCAAGGCGCAGGGCCCCTGCCTCCTTCCTTGTCCCAGTCCTGATGCAATACCTCCCACCCCTAGTTAAAAAACAAAACAAAACAAAACAAAACAAAACAAAACAAAACCACCAAGCACACAGTCACTTGGATTCTCTAGACAACCCTTTTCTCTCACACACCATACCCATATACTCAGGCTGCAACCCCACTCCAAAATGGACGCGGTCTCCAATCCTCCATCTGAGCACATAGACTACATGTGTTCCCACCACATACATGAACACATCACACCCAAAGACCCACACACCCC
Organism: Spilogale gracilis; assembly: GCA_004023965.1. Lineage (NCBI taxonomy): Eukaryota > Metazoa > Chordata > Mammalia > Carnivora > Mephitidae > Spilogale > Spilogale gracilis. Next base: position 62,861 of record PITA01010050.1, read on the forward strand.
ACACTTTCATGCACATGAACCTTTGAACATACACCTTAAGTGGGCTCACATAAAAACATCTTGCTCCTGAACTCACTCACACACTATACACCCCAACAAATACCACCCGTAAACTCACATTGGCACAGCACATCTAAGGGTAAACACATGCTAAACACATATATGCACACGAGGTTCAACAGGTACACACACATGCACACTGCACACATACACACACTCAACACAGCACGACCACAAACCCCGGCGGAAACCATACATTGCACACACCCACATCCAGATCGCACCCACGTAGTCACACTATAATCAGGCAGAGACATACAACTTACTAGCATGCTCACACAAACACCGCACAAAACACACGCTCCATGTCGGAGCGCAAACCAAATACACCCCACACCAAGCCCTCGGGCTAAAACGTGCGCCGCGCACACACACCCCCCCCACATCCAGCCACACACCGAACACACACAGACGAACCGCACCCGCGCGCGCGCACACACGTATATGCATACATACATACACACAGCCCGCCCCCTCCTTCCCTCCCGGCGGAAGAGAAGGGGGCGAGGAGGGGAGGAGAGGAAGGAAGGAGGGGGGATGGGCCGCAGAGGCGGTGCTGGCTTAGAGGCTCTTTTCCCTTTGACCTGAGGTTTTGCCCCTTTAACGCGCCTGTTCCCCGTCCCAAGCAAAGGGATAGAGTTGGGTCCAAGCGGGATCCAGTCGCAACCCAGGAAAACTGGAAGGTGGGGGAATCCGCCGGCGGGTGGAGAGCGTGAATGCTCGGCGGGGACCCTGCTTCCGCGCATACACGACCACCCTCCCGGAGGCTCCTCCTCCTGCACCCTCCCCCAGACCCCTACACCGCCTTGACCTTTGCCCCCCCCCCCCGGGGGATGCTTTTTCCTCCCCTTCCTGAGAGAGTGGACAACTGTTACGGGTAGAGGGCTTTATTGGTTTAAAGAAGTAACGAGTTGAGATCTGCAGAGCTTTTTGCAAAACCTGTCCTAACCTAGCGCGAAGACTTCTCTTAATGGAGAACTCACTATTTTGCAAAGCAACTAATTTTCTGCATAAAAATCAGTGACCCCGTGCTGGACACATAGTAGGGCGTCATAAATGTTCCTCCTTCCCGCTTATGTCACCATATGTGGTAGAGGTATCTGCAGCCGGCACCAGCCTGCGACCGGTGAGTTTTTTTGTTTCTTTGTTTTTTGTTTTCCTAGCGCACAAACCCTCCTGAGAACGGCGGCCTTGGCCGCCGAGCCACCGGCGGCAGGGGGCGGTAGAGTCGCCAAAGGCGCTTTGCACTCCTGGCGACGTAGCCCCCGCAGGAAGTTCTGAGGTACAGGATACAGGATACAGGGGTCACTTTGGAAGGCTCCGCGCCTTCTTCCTCCTTTCTGTTGAGATGGACAGCGGGTGGAGGAGAGGTGGAGGAAGAGGACATCTGCCCCCTGCGGAGCATTGTGTAAAGCGCGGTGCCAAGGCTTCCGGGAGAGTCCTTAGAGTTCGAATCCCGACTCTTTGGGGTGGCTCACTAGTTTAGCAAGTCACTGACTTAGGTCGGCAGGGTGGTTGTGAAGTTGGAAGGAGGAAACACATGCAACGTGCTCATCCTAGTTAATATCTGGAAGATCTCCCTTCCTTTCCAGGCCCTCCTCTTCTCCCCAACCCTCATCAAAGATAAAGATTTGAGAAAGTTTGCAGTATCTAGGAATCAGAGGGAGGGATATATGGCCCCCAGATGATGCTTCCAAGCCAGGCGAGAAAGGGAGATGACAGGCAGGGGTTCAGTTAGCTTTCAGTTACTTAAGCAATAGTCTGTGTTTAAGGGAAATGCTTGTACCAGTGATTTTAGTGACAGTCACAAGCATTTCAGGTCACAGCCACAGTTGGGTGGTGGTGAGGACTTTCTGTCCATCACCTCCACTCCTCATAGGTACTTCCTATTTTATTTCTACCCATGTTCTTCTCCTCCTTTCCAAGTTGCCACGTTACTCTTTTAAAAAAAAATGTTGGAAACACTCGTTGGGTGCCAGGGACATCTCTGTGTACCTTATGTTTCGTGGGTGCATAGCACAGTGCCTGACACAGCACTGTGGCTGTATACAGGCGGCAAAGACAGGTCCTGGGTAAAATCTTTTGGAAACGCTGAGACCTGAGGGCACCAAAGGAGTTACCATAAGGAACCCAGAGAGAGGACTCCCGTGGTGGCACTGCAGGCAGTGTGGGGATGAAGAGGACTAAGGCTTTGGAGGAGGGAGCTCTTCCTTTCTTTCTCAAAACTGTCCATTTCGAGGCTTGCCTGGAAGGGTGGTATTCCACTGCGGTGGAGGTTTCTGCAGTCAATTAAGGAGAAAGCCTCTTTCCTGGAGGGCAGAGGCCCTGGCCAGCTATAGGGTGAGTCACTGTCTCGGAGTTGAGCAGCAGAGGTGGCGTTAAAGTGGCAATGAATCAGTCCAAGATGGCATGAGGAAATTACCTGAGTGATGATGAGCAGAGGAATGAAGCAGAAGCCTGAGCCCTTGGGGCTGGTGCTAAGTGATAGAGCCTCTAAATACTGATGCATAGAATGGGCTCCTAACTCACCTTCCCACTTCCACTCCAGCTGGGTCCCCAAGCAGAGCCCTGGCAGCCTTCTTAGAGGAGGCAGTGAAGTGGAAAGCACCCTTCTTAGGGGGGTGTTTGGGATACCTGGCTTCCAATTCTGACTCTGCTACTTGCTATACGACCTTGGGAAATCTCTTTTTCCTCCTGTGGCCAACACTGGAAGGAAGTTCAGGGGGCAAGGGGTTCTGTGCCAAGCCATGTGCTAAGTACTTCACTGATGTTATTTAACATGCTCTTCCCCATGGTGCTATAGGGTGAGCATTTACTCCCCCATTTTGCAATTGAAAAAACTGAGACTGGTGATCCTCAGTGATCTACCTTTTCACTAATAAATCATGCAGTATTAATGTATTTATGTTGCCAAGGTGATCACTTGTAACCCAAGCCAACAATCTGCCGCTTTTCTGCCTAAAATGGCTTCATATGCACTTGGGTTCAAATTATGTCTCCTTACTGCCCGCAACATCGACCTGTGTTGCTTTCCTGACAAGGCAATTGGCTACCTGAATGGGGTTCTCTCTTCATCTTCTGTGACACCCACTCACTGTCAACTAAAATCTTTCTGTGGTATATCAGTCTAAGATCTCACATTAGAAAGCAAGCATCACCAGGAAGATGCACCCTGATATCAGATATCAGTCCCATATCATAAAGGGGGGGAGTGGCTCAGAATGCTGCAGTGAAGAAGGGGGCAGAGCTGCCAGGACCAGAAGGAGGGCTACAGAAAAATCCAACACGGGGGTGGGGGCGGGGGCGGGGGCGGGAAGAGAGATAGATGATAGATAGATAGATAGATAGATAGATAGATAGATAGATAGATAGAGATATGCCAGGACTATTTAGAGCAGTCTCAAACTGCCGCTCCCTGTCTTTCTCCCCCTCTCCTGATCTGGTGCTCTAGAATGTATAAAGGGGAAGCATCCAGCCCATTTTCAGTAGGAAGAGAGGGAGACATCCTCTTCTTCAGTGGAAAGGAAAACTGCCTGAGCATTCAAATTACATTCCTGTGTTGGGTAAGATGTATTGAATTACTGTGGGGGAAGGAGGAGGAAGGAGGAGGAGGAGGAGGAGAGTGTATCCCCCTGGTCCTGATAGTGGTGAGGTGGTATTTCAAGTGCAAAGAGCGCCACCCATACCGCTGCTGGAGCCAGAAGCTCTCTCCCTTTGCTAGGGGATAAGAGAGACTTGCCACCCAGCTTCTGGATCTCACTTCCAATCCAGGTCTCTGAGAGCCACCTTCCTGAGCCTTTGGGGAGTCAATCCTTGTCTCCCTGGGCTGCTCCATTATCTGCGTACACCTGGAGTCAGCATCTGACCACTTTCCTCTCCCCTCCCTTTCATTCCTTCTCTACTTTGCCCAGGCTCTGCTTCCCGCTTCTTCCCTCTTGCCAGGGTCACCCATAGTCTCTGGCATTCTTTACTCTCCTCTTTCTTTTTCCATTCCTCTCCCTTTACATCAGCAACACCCTGTCTTTGTCCATTTACTTTGTCCGGGAGAGGGAAAAATCCAATTGGGAGGGGTGAAATTGCATATTTGAAATTCTCCCCACTTGAGAGCTTGCGTTTATAAGCCCATATTATCCGTGTTGCATCAGATGAGAATATTTAGTACTTGTGAGTAATATATTTTTCTTGGCTGAACAGTGATTTGTACATATAAGTGCTGGGCTGTACATTGGAAGGGCAACGTTTTTTTTGGAAGAGGTATTAGAAGGTAAGATGGTTTGGGCAAGTGTGAGTGCCTTTTGATTTTGCGGGGTGCCAAGAAGGTACAGAAAGAAAGATGAAGACTATAGTTTTTTGTGTGTGTTGCAGCAGTGGTGGGGGGCGGGTGGTGGAGGGAGGTTACTGAGACCATTCTCATCCAGGTGGGTAGAGGACTTTGTGAAGTCAGCTTCTGTTTGCTCTTGCACTGGACTTTCAACAAAATGATATTTTGTCTCTGAATTTGCAAGAGCAGAGGCCCTGGACAAGATGGGAAACGTGGAGCTGGAAGCATGAGGCAAGGAGGGGAGGAAGTTATTGCTTCTGCAGCCCGAGTGCAAAGGGCCAACAAGAGATATTCCCTGCCCTCCAGTGCCATAAAAATAAGGGCAGAGGGGAAGCTATGAAAGGGAGCAAAAAGTGGACTGAGCTTCGATCCAGGAGTTCTGGGTCTTCCTCTTGACTTTACCACTAATTTTCTCTGTGCCCTTTGGTAGGTTTCTTAGCCATCTAAACCTCCACTTCTGCCTTCACTTTGCCTGTAATGTGAGATGGCATGGCCAGGGGAGGGGAAATTTGGAAAGCACTCAGAGGAAGGGAGCCTTGGGCTGAACCTTGAAGGAGAGATCAGCTTTGAATAAAGGGAGAGAAGATTGTGGGGTACAGTGAGAAAAAGTGGGAGTACCCCAGGGAATTTAGCAAACAGGTATGCGTAAGGCACTCAGCTGGCTGCTGCTTGGAAAATTGCTATGAATCAGACCCTGCCCCACCGCGGAAGGCTTTACAGAGAGTGGGGGGATCTGAGCCGCAGAGCTAAGAGCTCGCTGAGCCTGCAGCTCCTCGTCCTAGGTCGGGCGGTGGCCGAGCCGCACAACTGACCAGCAGGTCACTCAGCCGTTATTCCCTGGCGTGACCAGGAGAATCACCAAGAGGTAGTGCAGGGGCAGAGCTCCAGGGGCCTGAGTGCAGCCCACTGAGGGGCTAGAGTGGGAGGTAAGGGTCGTTCAAGGGAGGACCCGACGTGAAGGAGGGAGAGGAAGCCCGCGAGTGCTCACAAGTTCTAGGTTTTCCCGTTCTATGTTCAAACCTCCTCGAACTGGCGAGCAACATTTAATTTTTCGCATTCTCCGCAGGGAGTTGGGAGCTGAGAAGGGTCGTTGCGTGCCGCGGGGCTTTGTTTAACTTTGCGGCTTCTGCGCTCTGGCTCTCGCCACATCGGGCGGGCGGGACGCGCGTGGCGCACCGCAGCCAGAAGGCCGCGCTCTGCGGCTGGGCGTCAGCCTCCGAGGCGGAGGGCGCAAAGTCCGCGCTGGGCGTGTTTTCCTCCCTGTCCTCCTCCTCCTCCCTCCACCGTCCCCTAGCTCGGAGGAGGGGGGGACGGGGTGTCAAAGGGCAGACAGCCGAGCTGCGGCTCCAGGAGGGAGAGACCGGGAGACCCGCGTCGACTCCTCTGCTCCCCGGCGCCCTTGGGCCTGCGGAGGGCGAGGGGCGCCTTTTCTTCCCAGCTGCGGACAGCGGCAGTGTGGCCCCACGTCCTGGAGTTCGCGAAGTCCTATGGAAGTATCAAGGACTCTGCAAACTTGAGAGCTGTGTTTTGGCCCGTGCTCTTAGATGATAGGATGATAATAAATTACCCCAGTTGTGTTTCAGCTTGGAGATGCTCACCCACTTTCCCAAGGCCACTCAGCTGCTTAGTAACTAGGCAGGACTCCAGATTCCTGTTCTAGGGTTTTGTTGTTGTTGTTGTTGTTTGTTTTTTTTCACCGCATCACAGCGGAGAGGGTGGTCTCATTTTTTTTTCTTTTTTGAGGGTGGTCTCATTTTGAAGATAGGTAGTTAGACAGACATTGGTATTTTTAAAAATATGTTTTTTTAAGATTTTATGTATTTATTTGACAGAGAGAAACACAGCTAGAGAGGAAACACAAGCAGGGGGAGTGAGAGAGGGAGAAGCAGGCTTCCCACCGAGCAGGTAGCCCGATGAGGGGCTGGATACCAGGACCCTGGGATCATGACATGAGCTGAAGGCAGAGGCTTAACAACTGAGCCACCCAGGCGCCCCCAAAATATGGTTATTTTAATGTAGTTTTAAAATACCATTGTTAGCATGACAACTACCTGGGAAAACATCTCCCACAGCCCCAATTCTCTATGATAGCCACTCAGACAGGATTTTGAAAAAGAAAATTGGCAGCAAATTGGATGCCTTTTTGGGGGAAGAAACAATCAAGGGAGAAGAGAGGCAGGTGGGGGTGGGGAAATAAAGATGGGGAAGAGGTGGTTCTCAGCATGGATTCTGAGATTCTGAGAACAACTTTATTCTAGAGGTTTCTTTCTAGGGGTCTGTCCAAATAGTTTGAGGGAGTGTCTCCATTGGTCTTTTCTGTCTCATGCCTACTCTGTAGAAGCCCCAGCTGTGGTCTGCAGGTACAGATGCTTGATGGCAGAGTCTTGTTTCTCTCCTTCTCTCTGTTGTAGCGAATACATTCTGCATGTGTCTGTGCTTGTCGGTGTGCCTAAAAATACAGATGTGAAAGAACTTGAGGGTGTGTGTGTGCATGAATGTCTACGAGAGTGAATGCATGTGTTTGAAAGGGAGTGTGTCTTAGAGAGGGGGACTTGGGGTGACAGGGGAGTTGAGAAGATGGGAAAAATGAATCAAAGTCTACTGAAAACCTACGGCTGAGTAAGGGTCTTCCTAGTACTAGTGGACCTGAGGAAATAGTTAATTCTTAATATTTTTTAAGGGGAAAAAAGGAGAGGAAACTATTTAAATTAGTGTACGGAAGAATGATATTAGACCCATGGGTCTTTCTTCATAGGCCTGCAGACTCTGGACATTTATGTAACCTCCAACTAGGCTGCAAGATCGCAAGGACAGAAACTGGGGCTTTCTACTACAGATGGCTCCCCACTTTCTTCCCCCATACCTAGCATGGATGGCTTATACACCGTGCTGTGGAAGCCAAAGATGGAGACTAAGTCCCTTTTGTGGGCCAGTTCACTTTTGTCTACATTTCACAGGCTAGACTTACCCCTGTGTCCCCTCCACACACAGTTGTCTCACATCTCAGATCACTGAAAGACGCAGTAAAGAAACAGTTTAACTTGTCCCCTCTAAACGTGCTTCCTGCTAACTGGGGGTGAATACCCATATTTGCCTTCAAAGGATGGTGCAATGGCACTCTCTTGGGGGGACACTGTCTGCCTCATTCCATATAATAGCACTTTTGCTCAGTCTTCCTCTCAGATTTCACTTTCAGGTATTTTGGAGGACAATTCCTCACCTTGGTACAGCACTATGCCCTTTGGAGGATTATTTCATTCTGCCGTGTCTTTTATGTAATCTTTACTACAGTTACACCTAATAATTATGATGATTCCTATTTTGTAAGTTGATGGAACTCGAGGCTCAGAAGCACGAGATAATTTGCTACAGGTCACTTGGTTGGTGAGTGTGTGAACTTATATGTGGTGAGGCTGGGATTTGAACTCAAGTTCTAGTCTGTATCTCAGGACCTTTCCAGGATGACATCCTGTCAGCTTACGGGGTAGGCCAGTGCGAGGGATGTGACAGGAGGAACACACAGGGCTTTTGGTGCCTTTTTCCTCTATCTACTTTTCTCCTCTGTCTTTCATAACAGTCCTTTTCTGAGCCAGTTCTCTCTCTCTCTCTCTCTCTCTCTCTCTCTCTCTCTCTCTCCTCTCTCTCTCCCCTCTCTCTCTCTCACATCATCATCATCATCTTCTTCTTATTTACTTATCATAGCCAACAATCAATTGATCAGTTTCTCATTTCCCAAGAATGGTGTGTATAAATAACCTCAGAAATGTAACTGTATTCTTAGGAAAGTATGTTAGTCACAGTTCATTCTGTCCCAGTTCTGGGCAGCAGATGAAAAACCAAGAAATAACAAGATTTGGTGGGAAAGGCAAGGCCTGACCTGAGAATAGGTACGGACAGCTGGTTCCCAGATTACATTCTTCCATGGCTTTTTTGTGCAACTTCAGGTAAGTCGTAACCTCTCCCAAGCCCTAGTTTGTTATCTGTAAAATGGGGATTCATAATACCCCACCTCCCTCCTTTCCAGGGGTTGTTGTGAGAATAAAATGGCATGATTCATTTATCCATGAATCATGAATAGCTGTTTCTAATTATAAGACTTTTATGTTTTCTCAAAACCCTCAAAGTCTATAGTCCTATGATTCACCTAAGAAACACTTATTGCACACCTACTGTGTGCTAGGGCGATAGCACCAGAGATAATGGGCATATTGAAAGCTTTTGAGAAAATGAGAACATGAGGAAGATTTCCTTTTAAATTAGACATTTAAAAGCAGGTTGCTTCCTATTGATGGAACATTTTATTTTTTACTCTTTTGGTCACAACATACTAGAAGCAGCAACCGAAAGGGGAAAACAGAAAAAGGGTGACATGGCTTGTGATGCCAGCACTATTGTGTACTCTGATACATCCCACAGATAATAGTGAGAATACCTACAGCTCCTTGTGTTTGGTGTCACATCATGTGTTTACACTATCCTTTGGGATGTTTGTAGCATAAACATTGCCTTTATCATCCTGGGCTCCAGTTGTTTCTTTAGCCAATTACATTTTTAAAAGGGCATCCCACATTCCATAGAATGGTGACTGTACTTATTTTAGAAAAGATTGTAATTTGTGGTGGTTGTCTGCCTTTCAAGGTGACTTCCCCTGCCTTATGGAATCAAACTTTGATTATGTGTCCATTCTTTTGATTTGGGTAGTTAACCATGCATTTTTTGGCAGCTATTAAGAATAAAGGTAGGTGGGGCAGTGGAAAGAGCCCTAGGACTGAGAACTAGGTTCTTGTCTATATACTAAGCAGTTCCTGAAACATTCTTTTTTTTCTTCTGAAGCCAGAGCTTTTCTCAATATGTTTTACAGTACTACTTACAGTTTATGAGCTTCTGCTATGGTGTGATGGGCTAACTCTACATACTGAAGAACGCTGTCCCCAAATCTATCTTGGGGCACCATCACTGCATAGGATAAAATGAGGCATTTTGTTCATCACAAGTGCAGCCTTTGCTGAAATGGAGGTTATAGGATAACAACTGAGAGGCTAACTCATTAATGTTCAGGGATGGATGAGGTATTGTGCCAGCAGACTGAAGTGCCCAACTGTTTTCACCAAGAAACCTGTATCTCTTTCCCATGTTGTGATATATTAATGGGGATATCTTTATCCATTGTCATGGCCTGTAGACATTTGAATAACCTAGACGCAATGCCTGCCTCATCCACTATTGATTCCTCAAAATGGGAGGAGCAATCAGAGGCTTGGAGCAAAATTCTGATGGTGCCATAAAGTGCCTACTTTATAAGGGTTCAAGTGATGGTGTCAGTGCAGTCCCTGCTTTTATTCTCATAGGTGTTTATTGGTGAGCACTGAGCCATCCCCAACTATTTGATGGTAGAATGGAGTAAATTAGTCCTCCAAAATGTGAGGGCTGTGGATTTATGTTTCCATGAAAGCATTTCTGTCCTCACAATGTTGAAGTAGGTGGCCTTTGTGATGTTAATTTGTTTCTCCATCTGTGCCATGCCTTTTGAGAGGACCTGAGGAACAAGCTTGATGCCACTTATGTGTCTTTCCCCCTTTCATATCGTTGGAGGCTTGCTCTGGATGTCCCTCTGCTCTTTGTTCAAACCCTCTCTTTTGGCATCTGCTAATATCCTAGCCCTTTGACTGATCTAAATACAATCACGTTTTCTTTTGCCAGTGACAATGTAAAATTGGGTGTTTGAAAGAAAAATAAATTTTGAGACATATAGGCATTTGACTAACCTGAATAACAGCATTTAAAAAATGGACCTATGTAGTTAGTTTTCCAAAATTTTGTGAGATAGTTTTCTTTTTTTAAGACTTGCCCCTGATGCCATTGGAGATAGAAGAAGAAAGATCTATTCCCAACAGTCTCCGAAGATCTCTGTACCTGTTTTAATTTAATTCAAATTTAGTAGAGCTTGAACAGAGTAAGATGTATTCGTTGATGCAAATTCTAATTTTATGTAATTACTTTTGAAACCTAAGTAAACTCAGGCCATTTGCAAATAATCTTCAAGATCAACATGTTTATTAAAAACCATTGCTAAATATCACACATACATCATTCATTTAATTCTCACACAACTGCTGAAATGGGTATTGTATCATTTCCCCATTTTATAGAGGAAGTCATTGAGGCTCAGAGAATTCATCTGATATTCTTAAGGTCATACAACTAAGAAATTGTAAAGCTCTGCTTTGCACTTAATTCTGCTTAGCTCTAACTCCGGGGCTCACTATAGATATTTGTCTAAAGATATTGTTTTTGCAAATGTCTTGAATTCTAGGCTGAAACTGAGAGGCCCCACTTTCCCCTTCTTTCTTGTGTATTTTATGATGTCATGATCACTTCAGGCCAGCCGCATGATATGGTGAAGGGGGAGGGGGAAGACACTTTGGAGCCAGAGAGATCTCTTGGCACCTTGTTCCTGGTGAAGAGCTTGGAAAACCAAGTCTAAGGACAAGTATTCAGATCTCAAGAACCTGCTATGTGCCTTTCTCTCTCTCTTCTCTCTCTCTGGGTGGTGTTGAAGGTTGCTTACTTGTCCCCCTTCCCCAACCTTTCTATCTGCTTCCGGTCTGGGCACACTGGCCTCCCTTACTTTGCTTCTGCCTTGTATTCTCCTGGTTCCTTGAGAGCCTTGAAGGCAAGTAAGACAGTGTCAATTTTACTGGCACAACTGCAGCATGATTACCCTTAAGTTTAGCCCTCTATCTTCGAGCAGGAGGCAATGATAAACGGTTTATTCTAAGGCCTTTGATTTCCTTTGTAATTGTAAGCATCCAGGCTGACTCATCTCTCAAAG
>PITA01010051.1:0-74168 GCA_004023965.1 Spilogale gracilis
GGGCGCCTGGGTGGCTCAGTTGGTTAAGCGACTGCCTTCGGCTCAGGTCATGATCCTGGAGACCTGGGATCGAGCCCCACATCAGGCTCCCTGCTCAGCGGGAAGCCTGCTTCTCCCTCTCTCACTCCCCCTGCTTGTGTTCCCTCTCTGGCTGTGTTTCTCTCTGTCAAATAAATAAATAAAATCTTTAAAAAAAAAAAAAAAAAAAAAATCTTTAAAAAGGAAAAGACCAGCACACAGCGGGGTGGAGGGGCAGAGGGAGAAGGACAGGCAGACTCCATGCTGAGCATGGAGCCTGAGGCTGGCCTCCACCCCAGGACCCTAAGATCATGACCTGAGCCAAAGTCAGACACTTGACCCGACAGCCACCCAGATGCCCCTATAGCATTGTTTCTATGAGAGAGAACTTGAGAATTATATAAGATTGATTTAGATAAAAGGGTTGAATCAGCCTGTTTAGTTTCAGAGAATAAGTTATAAAATCAAACAGCAATATTGCTATGCCATTGCAGAAAAAAGAGGTCTTCCCAGTGAATAAAAGAGAGATTATTTGTATTTTTAAAGTATATTAAAAAACTGAAGCAGAATGTTGACATTAAGAATTTTTTGTAAAAATTAATGCCAGTCCTAGGGAAGGTTATGAATGATTTTATTTAGCACTTTTATTTTCTGCACTAAATGCTAAGCATTTAGGAATCCAGTCTCTACCTTCTTTCATTTTGTGAACACAGTCCTAAGATGCATAAATAAAGAAATACCACTAAATGATACATGAAATCTAGTTCTTTGTGCTGGGTTACTCACTATAAAGGATTATAGAGTTTATAAGGACTTTGGCATTCAATTGAGCATTAGAATAAATTGATTTACATTTTTGTAGAAACTCAGTTGGTCAAAATGGCAGCGCTGGTTGTGAATTGGGGCCATTTGAAGTTTATGAAGGAGCTCCTTCAGGGTTTGTTTTTGGTTTTTTTTTTTCCCCTTTTTTCTTTTTGGATTTTGCTTGAGAAATAAAGGTAAGCAAAGGATCAAAAAGTGTTAAGCTCAGGGTTTTTTTCTTAAATCTTTTTTTTGTTGAATTAAAAACACATAAGATTTACTATCTTTTTTTAAAAAATGAGTTTTTGTTGGGGCACCTGGGTGGCTCAGTTGGTTAAGTGACTGCCTTTGGCTCAGGTCATGATCCCAGGACCCAGGATCAAGCCCCACATCAGGCTCCCTGCTTGGCGGGAAGCCTGCTTCTCCCTCTCTCACTCCCCTTGCTTGTGTTCCCTCTTTGGCTGCGTTTCTCTCTGTCAAATGAATAAATAAAATCTTTTTAAAAAAATGAGTTTTTGTTGTTGATGATTTACTGTCTTAACCATTATTAAGTGTACAGTTCTGTGGCATGAAGTATATTCACATTCTTGTGCACTCATCCCCTCCATCCATCTCTAGAACTCTTTTCATCTTGCAGGATTGAAACCATACTACGCACTATTGAATCATGTTGTGCACGTGTGACTCAGCTTTTTTATCTTTAGATCTGTGGTCCTTGGAAAGTGGACCCACTACCACCCATGACAGTCTTAATAAAATACGCAAGGCACTTAAGTATTTAAAAAATAAGAGACAAAAGTAGCTGGTCCTTGGTTTAATCATTTTGTTTAGTCTTAAAACACTAACTTAAAACCATATCTAAACTTGATAATCTTTGAACAGTAACAACTATCTGTATTAAATTCTTAATGCGAGGCTCTTTAGCTCTTCTGTTACAATGTCATTGTAAGTTGTAAATTAACATGAGAAAGAGGCTTTTGTTCATCATCAGACTCTTTTTTTGTTTGTTTGTTTGTTTTTGTTTTTTTAAGATTTTATTTATTTGACAGAGAGAAACACAGCCAGAGAGGGAACACAAGCAGGGGGAGTGAGAGAGGGAGAAGCAGGCTTCTTGCCGAGCAGGGAGCCTGATGTGGGACTCGATCCCGTGTCTCCAGGATCATGACCTGAGCCGAAGGCAGTGGCTTAACCAACTGAGCCACCCAGGCGTCCCGATCAGACTCTTTTTAAATGCAACAAGTTAGTTTGAAATTGCATTTGGACACCCTGGGTCTGGGTAGCCAGCGTGATAGTTCTATATGGGGACAATGGTTTTGAGTTTCATTTTGAAATTTCCTTGAAATTCAGTCTTAACTAACTGATTTTAGTAAAACCCCCTTTATCTCTCTGGGCTCACTTTCCTTATCTGTAAAATGAAGTAGTCACAAAGTTTTTTTTTAGCTCCGATTTGAAAGCCTGAATTTTAAATAAGAGAGGGGTCAGTAATCTTTACAAAATGTTTAAAAGGGAGTGATAACATTTCACTGATTTATACTCTTTATTTTTTTTATATATAGATCATGGAAGGGAAGTGGTTGTTGTGTATGTTACTGGTCCTTGAAACTGCTGTTGTTCAGGCTCATGAAGGACACGATGATGATGTGATTGATATTGAGGATGACCTCGATGATGTTATTGAAGAGGTAGAAGACTCCAAATCAAAACCAGATACCAGTGCTCCTCCATCTCCAAAGGTTTGAAGTGGTCTTTGAATCTATTTGTTTGACTTCTTGAGATAGTCAAGGGATAAAAGGTAAATTTGGCTCCTTTTCCAAGGAGAAGCAAAGTTAGCTAAAATAGCAGCCTTTCTTAGATGTTGCCAATGATAAATTAAATATATTGAATGGCGAGGCAGCTGTAAAAATTGGGATAATTGAAAGCGATCTTGCTAAGAAGGAAATCGTGCTGAAAATTGCAATTCTTGATACATTTTTATGTTTAACACAGGTCACCTATAAAGCTCCAGTTCCAACAGGGGAAGTGTATTTTGCTGATTCTTTTGACAGAGGAACTCTGTCAGGGTAAGTGTTTCTTAGGGGAAAATGTCTTGGAGGCAAATATGATGTGAGTAAGATGTGATAGCAGATTCCTTTTCGGATAGCATTTTATATAGTAAAATGTCTTAACTATTTTATGTCCCCATCGTTTGTCATTGTTAGGGGATTTTTTTTTTTTTTTTAAGATTTTATTTATTTATTTGAGAGAGAGAGATCACAAGTAGGCAGAGAGGCAGGCAGAGAGAGAGGAGGAAGCAGGCTCCCTGCTGAGCAGAGAGCCCGATGCGGGCCTTGATCCCAGGACCCCTAGATCACGACCTGAGCCAAAGGCAGAGGCTGTAACCCACTGAGCCACCCAAGCGTCCTGTCATCATTAGGGGAATTTAGAACATGTCCATTTAAAAAAGTTTTTTAGAATATGTGGGTCTAATTTTCATTTCTCTTTCCCCCTTGACCCTATATATTGTTCTTTTGAACTGAGAAATTTTTTTCTCTTGAGTCTTAAAAAAAAGTGGAGGGGCACCTGGGTGACTCAGTTGGTTAAGCGTCTGACTCTTGGTTTCAGCTCAGGTCCTGATTGAGCCCTGCATCAGGTTCCTTACTCTGCATGGTCTGCTTCAGATTCTCTCTCTCTCCCTCCCTCCCGTTCATGTGCGCTCACGCTCTCTCTCTCAATAACTAAAATCTTTAAAAAAAAAAAAAAGTGGAATTATTTTGTGGGTTTGGTACTTTTTCATACAGGTTTGTGAGTTGAATGGTATGTATTTCTGTTTGTGTGGCAGATATATAAAAGTTGAATGTAGTGGTGGAGTGGTTAAGTAGGCTAAGAAGACTCTGATAAATGCTAATTTTATTAGTATTTACTTTGTTTCTTCTCACAGACCAGCTGGCATTTAAATCTTACTTTCGCTGTTTGTTTTAATTTACAGGTGGATTTTATCCAAAGCCAAGAAGGATGACACTGATGATGAAATTGCCAAATATGATGGTGAGAGTTGCATTTGCTTTACATAGAGTAGCAGACTGAGGCTTCACGTGTGGTTTCTGTAATGTCTGTTAAGGCTGGTTTGAAAAAAGCATATATACATTTTTAAGATTTTTCCTTGGAAGCTTTGCTGTCTGTGTGTTCATAGATTAGACCTATTGACTGCTTTATACCATAAAATGGAGAGGTAATGTGTAACCTGTGTGTCTGTTGGAAATGGAAGGTCTTTCTAGGTTTGATAAAGTGAATATGCTATATGTTTAAAAACCGTATCTAATACTTATCACGTGTGTGTGGTTAATAGGCTAGTTCTCATAGCTGAATGGAATAGGTTAAAAATTTGCCAGTATGATAGATATGTACAACTTGGAGTTTACCATTTAAGGGATCTTGAAAGGCATAATGAGGGAGTGGATTTTTTTTTTTTTTTTTTTTTTCTGATGTCTTGCAGGAAAGTGGGAGGTAGATGAAATGAAGGAAACAAAGCTCCCAGGTGATAAAGGGCTTGTGTTGATGTCTCGGGCCAAGCATCATGCCATCTCTGCGAAACTGAACAAGCCCTTCCTGTTTGATACCAAGCCTCTCATTGTTCAGTGAGTGAAATGTTTGCTTGATAGAAACTTCCCAGATTGCAGGAAATTAATTATAAGAATAATTATGTTACAGTAGCAGGTTTGTGGTGTAGTTAAGCATCCTATAATCCAGTATTTTTTTCCTGCCCAGTAAATTCTTTTGAAACAGATTGACTTCTTTTTCTCCTGGTAGCAAATGATTAGGACTTTTTCAAAAGTGTATACTGGAAATTTGAATTAAGGTTTTGTTTTATTTTACTTATGTTTTGGGTGTGGTTGAGTAGCCGCTCAAAAGCACTAGAAAATGAGGGGCGCCTGTCTGGCTTAGTTGGTAGAGCATGCAACTCTTGATCTCTGGATATGAGTTGGAGCCCCAGTGGGAGTTAAAAATTACTTGAAAAAAAAAGTCTTCAAAAGCAGTAGGATGGAATTTTTCTTAAGGATAAACGTTATGACCTATGATAAAACATGTGACCAAGACCGGGGGAAAGGGGAAGTAAATTAAGAAATCTGATCTTTCAAAATGCCTTACGGTTTTCTGCTTTTCTGTTTGAAATCAGGTATGAGGTTAATTTCCAAAATGGAATAGAATGTGGCGGTGCCTATGTGAAACTGCTTTCCAAAACTCCAGAACTCAGCCTGGTAGGTCCTTCCTGTTTCCTTACTTGGCCACCCACAGTTGTCTTTTAAAGAATCTTAGAGAAAACGAAAGAGAATCTTATAAGACCTGGGAAAATGAAGGCCTCCTCTCCTGCTATTCAAATATGTAGAGGATTGGGAACATTGACTTTGATGCCTCTTTTATATTTGAAATGTGAATTTCAAAGCTTTTGTGCCTTATCCCTGATTTCTATTCTGTGTAATTTTTAGTTTTGGCAGACTTATTTCTTTGTTTTATGAAAGAAGCAGTAATTATCTAGATACATGCATTACTCCTTTTTTTTTTTAAAGTACTTTCATACATCCTCATTAAAAGTTCCCTGATAATTTCTGGTGATTTCCTTTTCATTGGTATCTGTATATGCCTCATAAATGAATCAACTTTTTCTTTAAGGTGCCAAAAATTTACTTGGCATTTTATTAGAGGAAATAGCACATTTTGGAAGTTTGCTTTTGAATACTTTGATTGAGTCACTTAAAAATAATTCATTTTTGTTTTGAAGGATCAGTTCCACGACAAGACCCCTTACACAATTATGTTTGGTCCAGATAAATGTGGAGAAGACTATAAATTGCACTTCATCTTCCGCCACAAAAACCCCAAAACGGGTATATATGAAGAAAAGCATGCGAAGAGGCCAGATGCAGATCTGAAGACCTATTTTACTGATAAGAAAACACATCTTTATACATTAAGTAAGAAAACATATTAATTTGGGGGTATTATGGCAGTATACATTTATCATCTGTTTAATTCAAAGATTGCACATCTGAAGAAGACTAAGCCTGCAAGTAAGAGTCTCTGTTGACTTAAGATCTTAGTGGTGAAAGAATTTAATTTCTCAGCAGCAAAAAAAGCTTCTTTTCCCATAGGTTGAATTGAAAAGTGGGGTTTGAGTCTGTCTTAGGAGTAAGCTTTTATGTTCCGTAAAGAGCTTTGCTGATTCCCCTCATGTTCTCCCATTGTGTATTTTCTTGTTGATAACATATTAAATAATGGGCCACAATAGAAATATATATATGTTTTTTTCAAATTATCTTTCAGTTGAACTTTGGATGTTCTGGTACCTTGACAGTTGAGGTTTTGTGTGTTTGTATTTTTAAGATTTTATTTATTTGTCAGAGAGCACAAACAGAGGGCATGGTAAGGCAGAGGGAGAAGCAGACTCCCTGCTGAGCAAGAAGCCTCGTGCAGGACTCAATCCCAGGACCCTGGGATTAAGATGCTTAACCAGTTGAGCCACCAGGCGTCCCTGGACAGTTGAATTTAGTCATTTGGATCCTGGGATGCGTTTTTTATTTTATTATTATTATTTTTTAAAGATATATTTGTTTATTTTTAAGAGAGAGAGAGTCCATGGAAAGGAGAGGAGGGGCAGAGGGAGAGAGAGAGAGAGAGAGAAATCCTCAAGCACTTTCACATGCTCACACTCTGAGCGCAGAGCCTTGTGTAGGCTTAAGACCAGGACCTAATCTGAAACCAAGAGCCAGCTGCCTAACTGACTGAGCCACCCCAGGGCCTCTGGAATGTGTTTTTTATTTTAATGGTTTGAGTATATATGGCCAGGCCTTTTTTTCCTAAAGAATATGGTAATCTTTTTTCTTTATAACAAAAGTAATACATATTCCATATAGAATTCAAAAGCTAGAAATAAGCAAACAAAAGATATTTAAAATTATCTGAAATATCAACATGGTAATATGTATACGGCTATATCTGTATAAACACGTGTGGTGTTTAATTAAAAGTTGAATGTGCTAGGGCCGCCTGGGTGGCTCGGTTGGTTGAGCAGTTGGCTCTTGGTGTCGGCTCAGGTCATGATCTTGGGGTCGTGGGATTGAGCCCCATGTCTGACTCCATGCTCAGTGGGGAGTCTGCTTGAGGAGTCTGGCTTTCTCTCTCTCAAATAAATAAAGCTTTTAAAAAAGAAAAAGTTGAACGTGCTATATTTCACTTGCTCTCTTCACAGCAGTATAAGAATCTGAGAGTACATATGACGATAACTGCTGGTCTTCATTATCACTGAGGTCAGTGGCATAGGCGGTCCTTGCTTTCCATAGTATTCTGGATGTGCTGGGACCTAGTCAGTTGCCTATGAGACATTCAGGTTTTGGGATCTAGGCTTTAGAGTAAGTCTCACTTAAGATAGGTTTATGGATTTAAAGTTTTACTGGACTCAAAAAGTACAACCATAAGTAAACATGTGGTTTAACACATAAAATAAGAAGCTTGTGTACTTTGAAATTTTGGTAACGTAGATGGTAGTAGTACCAATTCAAAAAAGCAGGAAATGGGCTTTTTTTGGGGGGGGGTGATTATAATAAACTTATTTGCCTGTTGACTGTTGTGTAACCATTTGTGTCAGACCATTATTGCATTAGTTTAAATGCCTTTGGTGTTTTGATGTTTTTAATATCTGTAAGTGAAGTCTTCTGGCATTTAATATTTTATGTATCACTTGCTTTAGTTTTAAAATCCTGAGGAAGTAGGGCACCTGGGTGGCTCAGAGGGTTAAGCCTCTGCCTTCAGCTCAGGTCATGATCTCAGGGTCCTGGGATCAAGGCCCGAATCGGGCTCTCTGCTCAGCAGGGAGCCTGCTTCCTCCTCTCTCTCTCTGCCTGCCTCTCTGCCTACTTGTGATCTCTCTCTGTCAAATAAATAAATAAAATCTTAAGGGGCGCCTGGGTGGCTTAGTTGGTTAAGTGGCTGCCTTCGGCTTCGGTCATTATCCTGGAGACCCGGGACCGAGCCCCACATCAGGCTCCCTGCTTGGCGGGAAGCCTGCTCCTCCTTCTCTCACTCCCCCTGATTGTGTTCCCTCTCTGGCTGTGTTTCTCTCTGTCAAATAAATAAAATCTTAAAAAAAAAAAAATTTCTGAGGAAGTAGCATTTAGGATTTACAGATAAGGAAGAGAGGGTTAACTTACATAGGGCTCCAAGACCATGTTTTGACTCTAAGACCCTGAGGTCATTACTCTGTGCTTCTGTTTTCTATTAGAAATATGATCTTCTGCTGTGGTAAAGAGAACTTGGAGAATAAGTGGTTAATTTATTTTTTTAAATTGCATTTGATTTTTTTCAGTCTTGAATCCAGATAATAGTTTTGAAATATTAGTGGACCAATCTGTTGTGAATAGTGGAAATTTGCTAAATGACATGACTCCTCCTGTAAATCCTTCACGTGAAATTGAGGACCCAGAAGACCAGAAGCCTGAGGACTGGGATGAAAGGCCAAAAATACCAGATCCTGATGCTGTCAAACCAGATGACTGGTGAGTCTTTGCAGTGCAGCATTTCATTATGTTCCATGTGGCTTAAGCAACTGATGTTGGCTAAGATCTCATAATTGCAGTTTTCTATGATGCTGTCTAAATGGTAAGAAAAATGGAGCACGATAGCTGAAAAGGGGCCATAATGATCATCCGGATTGCCTAATACCATTTTGTAAGCCATAAAATGCTGAAATTGATGATAGAGTTTGCCTGTGGTAATATGGTTGGTTTGTAGCAGAATCTTTCTTAGCCTGGCCCTTCCAGGGCTTTTATAAATTCCCATTTGGAAGTCTTGAATTTTATTTTATTTATTTTTTAAAAGATTTTGGGGCACCTGGGTGGCTTAGTCAATTAAGCAAGCATCTGCCTTTGGCTCAGGACATGATCTCAGGGTCCTGGGGTCGAGCCCTGTATCGGGCTCCCTGCTTAATTTTATTTATTTGCGAGCGAGCGAGAGAACGCATGTATCGCATGCACAAGTTGGGGAAGGGTCAGGGAGAAAGGGAGAAGCAGACTCCCCACTGAGCAGGCCCAGGACCCTAGGATCATGACCTGAACCAAAGGCAGGCGCTTAACCTACTGAGCCACACAGATGCCCCAGAATTTAAATTTAAATTTGGAAAATAACCTTTTTCCATTTAAATAACAATGAAGACATCTCTGCTCTGTATTGGGCAGTGGAATACGAGGCCACAGGGATACCAGCTGCCCACACGGCTCCCAGTCCAGTTGTGAGGCAGGTGAAGTCGGCCTGCATGTGGTGAGTGATCTAATAGGTATTAGTAAGTGACCAGAGCACCAGGTATAGCTGATCCAGGGACAGTTTCCTGGAGCAGGGCAAGTCATACTGATACTTGGAAGTGGGGTAGAAGTCAGGCAAATGGTGAAGGTAGGGAACGGTATTCCCAGCTGAGGAAGAGAGCACCATATGCAAAAAGTAGAGGAATAGGAGTGAGCTTGACATGAGTGAGTGAACTTGAGTATATGCTTTATAGCCGTCCTTGTTGGGTACGAGTTGGAGAGTGATGAAAAATAAAAAGAGGCAGGGTTGTACTCTTGTATATGGCTGTGTTTGAACTCTGATATGATGACTTTCAGAAATGTCAGGAAGTAACAAAGAGCAGTAAAATTTTAGCTGATGTTTCTCCTTCCTTAAAGTATGTGTACCTGAACTTTTATGCTGCACTAGTGTTTAAATGCTAGATTTATATATTTGTGAACATAGATCTGGACTCAGCCTATTTCAGTATTGTACTCCTTCACTAGCTGTTTGAATTTGGGGGTGGGAGTATGAATGTTCAGCTTCATTAAAAGGGCCACCTGAATGTTGACAGTGTGATGTAGTGTTCTCGTGCAAGTAATTTAAAACAAGCTTGGGGGGCGCCTGGGTGGCTCGGTTGGGCGACTGCCTTCAGCTCAGGTCATGATCCCGGAGACCCGGGATCGAGTCCCACATCGGGCTCCCTGCCCCGGCGGGAAGCCTGCTTCTCCCTCTCTCACTCCCCCTGCTTGTGTTCCCTCTCTGGCTGTGTTTCTCTCTCTCAAATAAATAAAATCTTTAAAAAAAAATAAAAAAAAAAAAATAAAACAAGCTTGGGTCAAAAAGAAGCATAATCCTGATGGAGGATAAAAGGTATCTTTGCTTACCAGTTAATATGGGCACTTTCATAATAACTGCGTAAAACTTCAAAATTAGCTACTTCTTGATAAACTTTTATTTTTATTTTTTAAAAGATTTTTATTTATTTGAGAGAGAGAGCAAATGAACACATGAAAGGGGAAGTCAGAGGGAGAAGCAGACTCCCCATGGAACTGGGAGCCCGATGGCGGGACTCGATCTCAGAAGTCCAGGATCATGACCTGAGTCAAAGGCAGTGGCTTATAACGAGCTGAGCCACCTGGGTGCCCGATAAGCTTTTATTTTAAGAATAAATGTTTGGGGCGCCTGGGTGGCTCAGTTGGTTGGGCGACTGCCTTCGGCTCGGGTCATGATCCTGGAGACCTGGGATCAAGTCCCACATCGGGATTCCTGCTCGGCGGGAGGCCTGCTTCTCCCTCTCAGTCCGTCTGCCTGTGTTCCCTCTCCAGCTGTGTTTCTCTCTGTCAAATAAATAAATAAAAATCTTAAAAAAAAAAAAAAAAAGAATAAATGTTTGACTTACAATTCACCTACTAAAATCCACCCTCTTAATTGGTACAATTGAGCAGTTTAGTATATTCACAGAGCCATCCCCACTGTCTAATTCCAGAACATTTGTGTCACCCAGAAAGAAATCCATCCCCATTAAGCAGTTACTTCCCTCACATTGTTTGCCCCTTCCACCAGCCCCTTGGCAGTCACTAAACTACTTTCTGTCTCTCTGGGTTTAACCTATTCTGAACATAGTATACTGTAACGTATGCCCTTTTGTGTCTCACTTCTTTCACTTAGCATGAAATCTTCAGGGTTCACCCATGTTGAAGCGTGTGAACTTCATTCCTTTTTCTGAGCTAATAATACTCCATCGTGTGGATATTACCACACTTAATCCATTCCCTGGTTGACTGACGTTTAGGTTGTTTCCCTGTTTTAGCATTGGTTATGAATCGTGCTGCTGTGAACAGTCATTACAGGTTTTGGGTGGTTCTACGTTTTCATTGCTCTTGGAGCAGAATTACTGCTGTTTTACTTTCCCACCAGTGACGTTATGAGAGTTCTGGTTTCTCCACATCCTCCCCAACACTTGTTTTCATCAGTAATTTTTCTTATAGCCATCCTAGTAGGTGTGAAGTGATATCTTATTGTGGCTTTGATTTGCATTTCCCTGGTGGCTGACGATGTTAAACGTCATTTCATGTGCTTATTGGCCCTTTGTGTATCTTTGGAGAAATGTCTGTTCATATCCTTTGCCAGTGTTTAAGGTGGGTTGTCTTTTTTTAATTGAATTATAAGAGCTCTAGGTGTTCTGAATGCTAGACCACTATCAGATGAATGAGTTACTCTTTTCTGTTTTCTAGAAGGAATTATTTTTATTTATTTATTTTTTTAAGATTTTATTTATTTGACAGAGAGAAAGCTAGAGAGGGAACATAAGCAGGGGGAGTGAGAGAGGGAGAAGCAGGCTTCCCGCTGAGCAGGGAGCCCGATGTGGGACTCGATCCTGGGTCTTCAGGATCATGACCTGAGCCGAAGGCAGTTGCCCAACCAACTGAGCCACCCAGGCGCCCCTAGAAGGAGTTATTTTAAATTTTGTGATTAAGCGTGACCGAAAGATTTTCAGATTGCCCTGGTTCAGGTTTATAATGTGGGATCACATTGTCATTCTTCAGTCATTGTTGTCCTGACTGGCTTTTTCTTTTGTGTTTAAGGGATGAAGATGCCCCTGCTAAAATTGCAGATGAAGATGCTACAAAGCCTGAAGGCTGGTTAGATGACGAGCCCGAATATGTACCGGATCCAGACGCAGAGAAGCCAGAGGATTGGTAAGAGCTTCGGTTAACTTTTTAAATTACCTGCTTTTTATTGAAGTAAAAGTTAATGATTGGATATAGCCAGTATCCAATTTAAGGGTAGAGCTCAACACCTTTAATTACGTGTTTGTTTCGAATGCATCTGTCTGGAAAACCCTTGTTACTGGAAATGCAGGGACAAGGTGATACTCTGGTGACCTAGTGTGACCCTGGAAGCATTACTGTAGGGTCTTGGGAGCCTTGGCATGGCTGTCCTAGTCCTGCATCATAGAATCCATTTGTAATTGGTTTATATGTCCACAGGGATGAAGACATGGATGGAGAATGGGAAGCTCCTCAGATTGCCAACCCCAAGTGTGAGTCGGCCCCTGGGTGCGGTGTCTGGCAGCGACCTATGGTTGACAACCCTAATTATAAGGGCAAATGGAAGCCTCCCATGATTGACAATCCTAACTACCAGGTGTGTGCCTCCTCATGGTTCAGTTGCCTCATTGATCTGTTTGTTTGGAGAGAAGTTTTGTCTATAGTGAGGCCATGTGGTTGATCACTGTATTCAAACAGTTGAAATAAAAACAAACTGGGAGGCACCTGGGTGGCTCAGGGGTTTGGGCCTCTGCCTTCGGCTCAGGTTATGATCGCAGGGTCCTGGAATGGAGACCCCACATCAGGCTCTCTGCTTGGTGGGGAGCCTGTTTCCTCCTCTCTCTGCCTGCCTCTCTACTTGTGATCTCTTTCTCTGTCAAATAAATAAATAAAATCTTAAACAAAAACAAAAACAAAACTTTGGATGCCTGCATGGCTCAGTTAGTTGAGAGTCCGACTTTTTATTTGGGCTCAGGTCTCAAGAGTCAGGGTGGTGAGTTGAAGCCTGCGTTAGGCTCCATGGCCAGCTGAAAAAACAAAACAAAACAAAACAAAACCAAACTTGAGAATTGAGAGAGAGCTTATATGTTAAGCATTGAAAAAATAAACTTCGGGACTAGAACGAGGTTTCATTTGCTTTGGACCTTGTGTTTAAAAACAGAAAAGAAAAATGGAAAGCTTGTGATTTGGGCAGCCTGCTGTTGTGTGGTAGGGCTGTTGGTAGCCACTGGATTCAAACTGGTGATCGGTGGGATGGTGTCGATAGAGCATGGAGATGGGGTGGGGCTAGGGGTGGGGGCTCCCTGACCATGAGTCTCCTCAGTGCTTCACCTCTGTATCTCAGCTGTGAAAAGATTATGAGGTGCAAACAAAATGCTAGGAATATAGATGGTGGCCACTCAGTCTTAGTCAGATGATTTGTTATCATTAATTTCCACTTTGTCCTCCTTTATTTTTCACGAAATATTTATTTCAGAGAGGGAGCCAGAGAGAGAGAGAGAGAGCACGCATGTGGCGGGAGGAGTAAGAGAGGGAGAGAGGGTGTTAAGACAATTCCACTCTGAGCGTGGAGCCTGACAATCAGGCTTGATCTCAAGACCCCAGATCACGACCTGAGCCTAAATCAAGAGTCAGACCTTCAACCAACAAAGCCACCCAGGTGTCCCTGTCCTCTGAGGTATAGGTGTGTGTCTCTGTGCATACACTGTGTGTATACTTTTCTGTTTATAAGTGCATTTTTAGTTTAGCAGTCAAGCAGTAAGATAAATTAAAAATGCCCTTTAATTAAAACCACCCCGTAGCTGTTCTGTGGGTGGCCATTTGGGTGGATTGCCTTCCACCCATTTTTGCTTTCAGAGTCTTTGCTGCAGTGATCACCCTTGGCACTTGTCTGGGTGTGTGTGGTAACTATTCCTCTAGCTAGTTCTCAAGAAGTACAATTGCTGGGGTGCCTGGGTGGCTCAGTTGGTTAAGGCACTGCCTTCGGCTCAAGTCATGGTCCCGGAGTTCTGGGATCAAGTCCCACATAGGGCTCCCGGCTCCATGGGGAGTCTGCTTCTCCTTCTGACCTTCTCCCTGTCATGCCGTCTCTCAAATAAATAAATAAAATCTAAAAAAAAAAAGTACAATTGCTGGTTGAAGGTCATGTACATTGCAAATCACCACTGAGCAAGCCTGTGCTTGTTCAAGGCTATTCATTGATAAGAGTCTGTTGGAATGAGCCAGGCAGAGTGAGGTGTCAGTTTGGGCCAAGGTCAGGCCTGGGGTTAGAAATTGAAAGTAGTTGGAGTCCAGACATCATCATTTGCTCCCTGGTACTCAAGTTATATTTTACAAAGTAAACACTTACCTCTGTTGATCATGCAGAATTCATCTTAATTCTTATTTAGGTTCACAATACATTTGTGTTGTTCATTATCTGAAATGTTTTAAAAACTATATTTTTTTCTCCAGGGAATCTGGAAGCCCCGGAAAATACCAAATCCGGATTTCTTTGAAGATCTGGAACCTTTTAAAATGACTCCTTTTAGTGCTATTGGTTTGGAACTGTGGTCCATGACCTCGGACATTTTTTTTGACAACTTTATTGTTTCTGGGGATCGAAGAGTAGTTGATGACTGGGCCAACGATGGATGGGGTCTAAAGAAAGCTGCTGACGGGGCTGCCGAGGTTTGTGCTTACTTCTTAATGCATTTATGTTTTTTATTGCTGGTGACAAATCATTCCTTTTATGGCACGCTATCTTCTGTGATTGTCTTTTCCCTTATTGGAGAATATTGGCATAAAATGTGTGACTGGACTGCTAAAGACAAAATCATTAGTCTAATGTAATGGCTTTAGATTCTCTATTTGTGTTATGAGTAGGGTGTGGTTTTTTGGTTTTTTGTTTTTAATTAACATTAATGTGCTAAAATATGTTTAACAAAATTTGCCACTTACAGTATTTTAGTGCAGTCTTAAATGTTGAATCTTGGTTTATCGGTATAGGAAAACCAGAGATACTGAGATCAAGAAATTCTTCATTCACTGGCCCTGAGCTTAAGGGGGGCCCTGGCAGGCGATTAAGAAACTTGTGTTCATATCTCATGAAAGGGAAATCACCTTAATAAGAGTAGTGGGAGAGATGGAGGCTTTTCTCTTACTTCCTTTTCAGGTTGTATGATTGTCTTGGCTCAAGTCCTTCGGCAGAGGAGGAGCCTGAGTAGTGCCGTGCAGAAATTGAACAGTGGAACAGTGCAGCCTTTATTTGGTGTCAAAACCAAAGACCTGAAATCTGTCCTGTCCTGTTTTTCAGCCAGGAGTGGTGGGGCAGATGATTGAAGCTGCCGAGGAGCGCCCGTGGCTCTGGGTGGTCTACATTTTGACTGTAGCTCTGCCCGTGTTTCTCATTATTCTCTTCTGCTGCTCTGGAAAGGTATGAGTTTTTCTGTTTAGTCACTTTAAAAAAGAACTTTTTTTTTTTTTTAAAGATTCTATTTATTTATTTGATAGAGAAATTCAGCTAGAGAGTTAACACAAGCAAGGGGAGTGAGAGAGGGAGA
Source organism: Spilogale gracilis (assembly GCA_004023965.1). Classification (NCBI taxonomy): domain Eukaryota; kingdom Metazoa; phylum Chordata; class Mammalia; order Carnivora; family Mephitidae; genus Spilogale; species Spilogale gracilis. Next base: position 15,200 of record PITA01010051.1, read on the forward strand.
AGTAGGCCTCCTGCCAAGCAGGGAGACCGATGAGGGGCTCGATTCTGGGACTCCAGGATCATGACCTGAGCCGAAGGTAGATAGATACTTAACGACTGGCCACCCAGGTGCCCCAAGAACTCTTATATATATATATATATATATATAACTATAATTATAATTATAACTAAGATCTATTGTATTCTCAGTAATGACTGGGCCACATCTGAAACCTTATTCACTGCTCTCAGTGGCCATTTATGGTGCCCAAATGGGAGTAAGATTTACAGGCCTTCAGTTTCTACTACTATTTCAGCCTGCTGTATTATTCTTCCCTTGATATTTGGCAGCAGTTTTCTGGAAAACAAAAATAAAAAACCCAACAACTTAGATACAAAACCAGCCGTCTGGGCCCAAACCAGCTTTTCCTCCTTGGCCTAGCTATTTGTATTCAGACACTTTATAATTCAGTCTTTGATTTTTTTTTTCATTATCCATTCTTCCCTCAGCATCCCTACCCTCCCCCAAAAAATACATGTGAAGGTGATCAGCCTTATTTTAAAGTTTTTCTTGTTTAGTCTTTGTTGTATGCAATCCAAAAGCCAGGAAAGAAAATTTTGTTTAGGCGCTCTACTTCGATTAAATGAGGATTGTGTTTCACCTTGCATTTGATATGTTTTGTAACCTGATCCCCAAAGTTCATTTTCAATCTTCTTCCCCTCCGTGCTTCTGTATGTATGTCTGTGCCTCAGTCATCTTGATTGTTTAGATCTGCATATTCCTACCTCACCCCTTTGTTCTAATAACTTTTCCTTCTGCCTTTGACTCACACACATGCTTGCTGAAGAGAGAGCTCTCGGGGCTGGAACATCTTAATATTTTTCTTTATCTGTGCCAGTATATGGCCTTGTGCAGAACTTTGCTCGTAGGCATTCAGTAGTTACATGATGATGTAGTACATAAAAACATACACAAGATTGTTGCACTTTGGGGGAATATTTCAGAAACAGTCCAGTCCCGTGGAGTATAAGAAGACCGATGCTCCTCAACCAGATGTGAAGGAGGAGGAAGAAGAAAGGGAAGAGGAAAAGGACAAGGGAGATGAGGAGGAGGAGGGTGAAGAAAAACTTGGTAAGTAGGCCCCAGAACATTTGCTTTAAGCCAAGACCCCAAGGTGTTTCAGACTTAGAAGCAAGTGACGGTAAAGATTGCCCTAGACTCCAGAGGTGTGTTCTAAGGCTGCTGGTCTCATGATCAAAACCACATATGAGGTTTTGCTCAGTTTACTGTATTTTTGTTCTCTGTCTTAGAAGAAAAGCAGAAAAGTGATGCTGAAGAAGATGGTGGCACTGCCAGTCAGGAGGAGGACGACAGGAAACCTAAAGCAGAGGTAATGGCAGGGGGAGTACGTTTTCCAGCCCAAGCAGCTCAGGGGAAGGTGCATTTAAGTAGGGGCTTGTTTTCAGAGGGTAATTTTCATGGGCTTTGGCAGTAAAAAAGAAAATCTGCGAGAATTAATTTTGTAAAAGTGGAATTCTTAGCAGCCCAGGTACACATTTCCTTGGATCATTTTAAACTACATCTGAATCTCAAGTATTTTTCTGTGCTTGATTTTCTGGAAGAAGCAGAAGGTTTCAGGGGAAAACCAATAAAATGTTTGCAAAGATGGTAACTTCAGGTTATTATCGAACATGTCTGTCTCCCCCCGCCCGCCCCCCCGCCCCGTGCCATGAAAAAAGTATTTCCTTCCCTGGTGGTCTGGTGGTTAGGAGGGGAAAAAAGCATTTCTTGAAAAATGATTTTATTGTATTCTAAAATTTTTGCCCCTGTTGCTCATGGATTCGTTCATTCAGCAAATATTTATGGAGTGCCCATCATGGGCCTCACATTGTCAGTGAACAAGGCAAAGATACCCTTCCATTGGGGAGCCTAAATTCCAGTGGGAGGAAGCTGACAATAGCAGTAGGTGATAGAAGGAAGTAAATAAATAGTATGTTAGGAAGCAATAGGCTGTGAAAAAATTAAAAATAGAACAGGAAAAGATATTGGAAGTACTGGAGGTGGGATGGGGTGCTGCAGTGCTAGAGATGGTAGGCCTTGTTGAAGAGGTGACCTTGGGGCCTACTTGAAAGAGATAAAGGACTTAGAGATGTCCGTGGGAAGAACATTTCTGCACAGACAACAGCCAGCACGCAGGCCTGAGGTAGTAGTCTAGAAGACCACGTGGGCCAGTAGAGTGGGGGGTAGGGAAGAGGAGGGTGGGGAAGACTCTAGGTTAGGTGGGGCCTCCCAGGCCGTTATGTGGTCTTGGCTTCTCCTCATGAAATGGGCAAGCATTGCAGGCTTTGGGGCACAGGAGTGACAGGTTCTGATTATGCTGGCTGCTGTGTTTTCTACAGACTGGGGAGAATCAACGAGACCAGTCGGGAGGCTGCTGTGATAATGCAGGCAAGATACAGTAGCTCCGAGCAGGGGGAGAGGAGAGTGTGAGAACTCACTGGGCTTCAGGGTCCAGATTTCAGGTGCATTGGATAGGACGTATGAGGGAAAGAGAATAATCTACATCTTTCTTGGGGCCCTTTTGCAAGCACTGCTCTGTTTCAGTCTGCTCCTTCCTGGAAAACCCTACCTAGTTTCCATTCTAGCTTCTACGACTGTTCCTCCATCAATAAAGTTCAATGCTGTTTTATGTTTTCTGTGGCTATATCCTGTCTCAACTACAATGTAGACCTTCAACTAGATATACTTCTTTCAGGTAGGGACTGGTCTTACACACATATTTTATATTCCCCAATCTTCCTCACAAAATAGAAGTCGCTCTGTAGAGTAGGAGGAATAGTCTTGAGTGAACTATCAGGCTCTGCTGGGACAATCTTCCATCTCCTGAGATCTTAGCTTTCTCAGCATCAGCATGGGGCTAATGTGCCCACAGGCCAGTAGGTTAGGTTATTCAGGATTGAGCTAGATTACGTGGGAAAGCTGGGCATCTGGTCCTTTTTAAAGAAAACGTTGATGGGAAAGTAGATGTTTACAGAAAATAATTTAGACAAGGTTAGAGCACACAGAACCCTGATACCTCTGAGACAACCATTGTTTTTGGTGCATTTTCTTCTAATCATTTTTCTTCTCTTGTTTTCTCTTGTTTTTGCCTCAGATGGGTTACCCTCAGCCTGGCTGATCTGGAAAGCTTGGTGAAGTTTTCACTTGTTTAAAGCATTTGCTAATTATAGTGAATTTCTTATTTTCCAACCAACAGGAGGATGAAATTTTGAACAGATCACCAAGAAACAGAAAGCCGCGAAGAGAGTGAAACAATCTTAAGAACTTGATCTGTGATTTCCTCTCCCTCCCCTTTCCCTGCAAGCGTGGTCCTAGGAGAGGGCCTGGCACACCTTAGGTTTGAAACTCAGAAAACCTCCAGATGTCACCATCAACAGGCTCCAGTCGAACACTAGCCCGTGTAATTGTAAACATCTAAGCAGTCAATAATTGCAGTTGTGACATAAAGGACCCTGTGTCTGTAGAAAGAAAGCATATAACATTAATGGTTGTGAAATGTAACACGAAGCAACTAACTTGTATTTTGTTTTTGTTTTAGTTTGTAAACATCTTTGTTTTTTAAAATAGAGTGATAGAATTTTGCCAGTCTTTAAAATCTTGGCTTAATTTAATATATTAATCTGTCCATGCAGAAATAACACCAACCTTTAGAAATGCTAGGGGGATAAATTGCAGTTTTTAGAACCAATTTGTTTTTTAGTTTGGTATTACAAAACACTTTAGCATTCTCTGTCCTTTAAAATTGATAATCATGTTGAAAGTGCAGTCATTTGTGGTTATAATCTTGTTTCCACTTGCTTCCATCGCCCAGTTCCTCCTAAGGAGACTGAGAAGATGGACTGGATGGAAGCCCAAATTTATATAAAGGTTCTGTTTCAGTTGTATTAAAAAATAGACATACAGAAAGAAGAAACTTTTCCTCTTGATGTTGGTTAGACCATAAAGTGCGTGTATTCTGTTGCCTTTGGAACAGCTCTGTTTTCAGACAGCTTTGCAGTCAGTGGGGGAGGTGGCATAAGGTGGCACTCAGGCGGTCGTGCTTCCCAAACTGGGGGAGTCTGGGCACCAGCTGTCTGAAGCAGGGGGCTGTTTAAGGAATGGTCCCAGGGCATGGGGGGCTCCCAAGTAGACACAGATGTTTTCATCACTTCTTCCACTGTGTTGACACTGTTTTCCTTCCCTGTTGCCCCAGATCCCCAGCTTTCTCCTCTGCTATGCATTTTCTTCACAGCGCAGCTTGCAGTCCGTCGCTGAAAAAGATTATACGCTCCGCATAGTGTTAAGCTTTGTTGTAATTAAGTGTATGTTTCTTCTTCCTTTTTTAAGCAGACCCACACCTTTTCACGGTCAAAGTACAGGATAGAATACTGTCTTTCATTTTTATCCATTTCTTTTACTCTGTGTAAAGACTTGAAAAGTCTAAGCCAGAGGTGAGCCAATTCAGAATTGACTGTAATTGAACACAGGCTAAAAGTATTTATGGGAGGAGTGACATACAGCATGAATTACCTGATTTTTCTTTTTTTTTAGCTGCTAAACTTTTTAAGTCTTCATTTGCAATTCATGTAACATTTGTGTCTTAAATTACATAAAGCAGTCCTGTTGAAAAAAAAAATTTTGTTTGGGTATGTGGCTTGTAGAATTTTTTGAAAAGTGATCTCAGATTTGTTTTTTTCATGTGGAATGCAGATGGGTGCTATCAGAGCCTCTCCCCCATCACTCTAGTGTAATATCATTATTACACCACACTGAAATGTATTCAGAATTGTTTTAGCTTTATTCTTTCTTCAGAGGTGTTTCAAATGTACCGATGATACTGTTTCTTGCACTGAATATATAAACACTCCAAAGTGTTTATATTGGGGAGATTTGGGGAGGAAGTATATTCGTAAAAGATGAAGGCTGTATCTGTTTATTTTGTTTATCTTCAATTTTTTACTGGTTCACTGAAATTCTTATGAGGGTGGGATGAATTTTTCTTGCTGTTCAGTGCTTTATCCTTTTCATCTGTTGTTCTGTGGTCACAGTGACCTTAGCTATGTAGCAGACTTTCCCAAATGTATTGAGTGCAAATAAACAGTTACTTAGCAAGACCTGAAAATACGTCTGTAGGTTTCTCCTTGAAGCAGATGTGTGGGATTATTGCATTTCTAGAAACCTGCCTTCCTCACTGTCCATTGAGCTTACATCTTGTGTCTCACCTAACAGTTTGTTCTAGCTGAGATGTGGAATGACAAGTGCAAACTAGAATGTTCATTTGCTTTTCCGGGATTATTTAGTAGCAAAGTTTATCAAAAAAAAAAAAAAAAAAGGAAGAAAGAAAGAAAAAACAGTCTTTTCTTGGTTCTCTCACTCTTTGTTGAAGGTGCAGCCTTCCTACTGTCTGACACACTAATGAATGACCAGCAGTATTTAGCTCTCAAAATGCACTTACATTATACTTTTAAGTGCTGGCTGTCACAGTGTTGTAAAATGCCCACTCCATCAGATGTGTTATTCAATTTCTCTTCTCCACAAAATACTCTCCATTTTTCTCAAATTGTCATATCACTAAATGGTATTACATTAAAGCCCTGTGTTAAGTGTCTGCTTTTGACTGAACTTCATGGTAACTTTCAAGTGTTAAACTGCAGAAAATGTGGGCGGTTGAGTAATTACTTCATGTCACTGTGCAGATTTGATCCAGTCAATTCAGTGTAGATTCTACCATCTTTTTCTGCTGGATTATGGGTTAGCAGTTTCTGGTGTACAATAGGGATAGCAGTTCAGAAAAGGGGGACCAGGCAGTAATTTGTAGTTACTATTTTTTTTTTTAAGATTTTATTTAGGGGCGCCTGGGTGGCTCAGTTGGTTGGGCGACTGCCTTCGGCTCAGGTCATGATCCCGGAGACCCGGGATCGAGCCCCACATCGGGCTGCCTGCTCAGCGGGAAGCCTGCTTCTCCCCCTCTCAGTCCCTCTGCTTGTGTTCCCTCTCCAGCTGTGTTTCTCTCTGTCAAATAAATAAATAAATTAAAAAAAAAAAAAAAAAGATTTTATTTAACAGCACAAGCTGGTGGAGTGGAAGAGGGAGAAGCAGGGTCTCTGCTGAGCAGGTCAGCTGACCCAGGGCTCTATCCGAGGACCCTGGGATCATGACCTGAGCAAAGGCAGATGCTTAACGACTGAGACATCCGGACACCCCCCACCTTTTTTAAAAGATTTTTATGGTAATATTCTTTAAGATGTATGGGAGCCACTGAACTCTTAAATTTTTATTAGAGAATGTCCAGAATCAGATTCCATCTTTTACATAGTGTTACGTATTTCAAGGATGTTTTTGAAAATTAGGCCAAAACTTCTTAAATATGTGCTATAGGTTTTTGGATTGCTTACTGGAGGAGAAGCACGCAGTCTAGTACTTTTACTTTTCTCTCCCCTATTAGGAAGTAGTTTAGTTCTGATGTAAAATACATGTTTGAATGTGGGGGGGAAAAGCAGAACCAATGATGTGGCCTTCATGAGTTCTAGACACTTGTGCCTTGGCCCACTTGTACATAATTTTTGCTGCAGTGGTATAAAAACATCCTACTTGAATAAGAACTTTTTTTTCTTCGGATTTAAAAATATTTTTGTGGGCCCTAGCAAAAAGTAACACATGTTTGGACTGTTGGTCCTGGGACCTCCTCTTTAACTTTTTAGCAATTAGGGTGCCCAAGACTGTTGCTCCTATATTTTGGGCCAATGCAGGTTTACTTACCTAGTTTTAGTACTGAGGCACTGCTCCCCGTTTCCCCGCAGTCCTCCACCCCCTGTGCCTACCGGTAATTGTCTCTGGTTGGATTTTGTTGAGTGACTCAATTTTACCTAAACCACCATCCTTTAATGGCACGCCAGGCTCCCCGTTTTTTTGGCTGAGCATCATCCTTTACAGTTCTAGTCCCCCAGGAAAGGAGCCAGACTCTCCTTCACATCTGCTGGGGCTTTTCCTTTTCCTTTTTTCTTTAGTAGTACTTTTGAAACTTGTTCAAACTTTTATATTAAGTGGAAGCTCACAGCCCCAGTGATTCAGGTTGGTGCAGGACGAAGCCGCTTCCAGCTCACTCGTGGACAATTCCGACCAATTGTGAGGCCGGATGGAAGGAATGCGGTCGAAAAACAGCTGACCTTGAAAAAGCGTGGCTACTTTTTAGTTTATGAGAACTCAAGAAGGCTTCAGAGGAAGAAAATGGTGAAGTGCTGTAGTGCCAGGCGGGCGTCTGGGTCGCGCAGTGCGGACTGCCCCTTTCCTCTGCGGGCCCGGAAGGGCCTGCCGGCGAGGCATGGTGTTTAGGACCAGCTCCTGTCGATCATACTTGGCCCAGTGCCCTACTCTGAAGCCCGCCCAGGGGCTTCCCTCCGCCCCTCACTTGAGAGAATTCCTTTTAAACTCCGCTCGGGAGCCCCAGCGCGCCTCTTGCGTGCTCGTCCCCGCCCCTCGGGCGGCCCGCTCTTCCTGCTCTGATTGGCCGCAGTGCCTGCTCATCAGCCGTGACGCCGGGGTCGCCTGCCGGGACCCAGCCCTCTTCCGAGAGCCCTGAAAACAATTTTAAGATGGCGGCGGCGGCGGCGCGGAAAACAATGGGGCCGGGGCGGCGGGGACAGGCCGAAGCCTGAGGTGGGCAGCGAGCGCCGGCCCGGGTCGGGCCGAGCGGGGCCCGAGGAAGACCCGCCGCCGCGCGCGAGCCCGCTCCGCAGCCCGCGGGGCCATGGCGCGGCCGTGAGGCGGCCGGGCCACCGGCAGGGAGCGGAGCCCGCAGTGCCAGCCGGCCCCGAGAGGCCCGGCCCATACAGCCCGCGGCCCATGGTGCTGCCCACCTGCCCCATGGCGGAGTTCGCGCTGCCGCGGCACAGCGCGGTCATGGAGCGCCTCCGCCGGCGCATCGAGCTGTGCCGGCGCCACCACAGCACCTGCGAGGCCCGCTACGAGGCCGTGTCGCCCGAGCGCCTGGAGCTCGAGCGCCAGCACACCTTCGCCCTGCACCAGCGCTGCATCCAGGCCAAAGCCAAGCGCGCCGGCAAGCACCGGCAGCCGCCCGCCCCAGCCCCGGCCGCCGCCCCGGCGCCCGCCGCCGCCCCGGCGGCCGCCGCCCCGGCCCCGGCCCCTCGCCTAGACGCCGCCGACGGCCCGGAGCACGGCCGCCCCGTCGCGGTGAGTAGGGCGTGGGGAGCAGCCCCCTGTCCGGGAGGCGCTGCCCCTGACGCCGCCTGGCCGCCTTGAGGCTTCCCCGGTGCCTGCAGCTCCCCGGGTCTGGCTCGGGGAAGGCTGACATGGCAGGGACTGAGCGGTTGTCATCTGCAGGAATGGCACTGTGGCATTTACTGTGGGAGAACGTGACCGTGAGGACCGACCTTACGTTAAGGCCCCGGCTGGGGAGGCTGAGGACGCTGGGGAACGGTAGCCGAAGGGTTGTTCTTCCAGGCTTGATTCCGAATTTTTGATAACTTGGGGGGAACACACTGGCATAGAGTTGCCTGATAGCGGCCTCATTTATTCTGCTGGTATTTATAAGGTCCTTGCTCTTTGAAGAGTCAAGGCTTACATAGGGAAATAAGTGGATCCGCAGTTGTCCAAATTAAACTGTTCCGAACAGAAAAATCCAAAAATCTTGGGAGATCCTTGTAAAAGGCATAATACCGCTTACTGAGTTGCGAAGAAAGTATTGCTTGTTTAGGCAGCCTTGAAATGTGTGAACTTGTGATTCCAACAGTATTATTGACAGTTCCCGTTTTAATTGATAAGCCTCTTTAAAATCTCTGATGATGTTAGAGACTTTGTTGGTTAGAGTTTTACCTCCCTGAAACTGATTTATAAAACGAAGATAGTAAGATGTGGGGTGGGGGGAGTTTCATCGCGATTTCATGTTTAAAACAAGTGTTAGGTCTAGTTTGTTCTGTGTTTGTTTTTTTTTTTTTAAATTTTTGCCTTTATTACCTCTCACCTAGGTTATTGCTGTGCTCTTCCCTTACTAGTCTTTGGTCTTTCCTCCTCTACATGCTCTGCCCCCACAGTTTCTGTCCTCTGGTTGAATTCTTTTCCTCATTCTTTCCTATTCTGGGCTGCTGGATATTTCATTGCTTATTGTATGGACTAGTCCAGCCTTCTGAACCTCACTTTTTCCATCTTTAAACTGTGGATATTGTTTAGCTTCTTGTCCTCCAGGGTTCTTATAAGACCAATGAGTGCATATGTGAGAATATTTCATAAAGATAGGCTGCTGCCTGCAGTACTCTTCTCCCCTTTCAGAATCCTGCCATCATCCTCAGCTCATCTTCCTGTTCTTTAAAGCTACTTTCTGACCATCCCTAGCCCACAATCAGAGTCTTCTTTGTGAAAACATTTAGAAAAGGTATGTCTCTGCTATTTATTTTTAGCACATAGTGGTACTGCTTTAGGTCATGTCTTGTCAGCTAGACTATAAACCCTGGGAGGCAGGGAGGAGTTTGGCTCGGTCCTGTGCACATCTTAGGCCTTTAGCATATGTTTGTTGAGTGATTGATACTCAACTTTGTAGTACTTTACTCTCAGTCTGTCCTCTTAGGCACAAACCTCAAAAAGTGAAATGGCTTAATTTGATGAGCCACCTTAACATTCTTGTTTTAAGAAAAGCCTACAAGCGTAGTGGGTGGTCATTCCAATTTAAATAAACAATGAAAGCTCATAAAAATCCTAGTTTTATACTCAAATAGTTGCCTTGAACACTGTAGAAGAAGGTATATGAGTAGTGATTCAATTTGTTTAAAGAGAGTAAGAGCTTAGACTCTCTGTGTTATATTTAGTGATGATTTATTGGAAAGAAATGAGGCACTCAGACAAATTCATTTTGAGTGTGTTAGAACTGGAATCTGGCTTGTCAGTCATTCCTTTGGGTGTTACAGCTTGGGCTGATGTGCCCTGTTACGTTGATGTCTTATCACATTAAACTTTGACCCAGGGATTTCATGAGTTTAAACTTCCGAGTGGAAATGCTCTTCCCCCTCCCTCTTAGAAAGTGACCCTTTTCACTTCAGTCTCCAACTGATTCTAGCTGAGCTCTTTGGCCTTGGAATGGGGTCGTAGTAACAGAGTAGATCAGTGTCACTGAGAAAACAGTGGTGTTTTCCATTTTAACTGCTTACTCAGTTAGAGGAGAGCGTCCTTGCCTGGATAGGACTTTGGCTTGGAGAGAGAGCACAGCTTTGCACAGAGAAATGGAGTGGGGAAGGTGCCTCTTAGTCATGGTTATTTTGGACACTTCTATATATGTACTTGATCTAATTAATATCCCTTACATAGGGAATATTATTAGTTCTTTTTTTTCCCCCCAAATGTACCATAATACTGGTAAGCAGCTGTTTCATCAGCAAACCATTTGTAAACCTGAAAAGGGAGCAGATTTACAATAGAGTTCAACCTTCAGGGGTTTTCCTTTTTTTTTTTTTTTTTTTTTTTTTTTAAGAGTTTATTTATTTGACAGTGAGAAACACAGCCAGAGAGGGAACACAAGCAGGGGGAGTGAGAGAGGGAGAAGCAGGCTTCCCGCTGAGCAGGGAGCCCGATGTGGGACTCGATACCAGTTCTCCGGGAACATGACCTGAGCCGAAGGCAGTTGCTTAACCAACTGAGCCACCCAGGCACCCTGGGTTTTTCCTCTCAGGATGTCCCACCACCAGCAGTCTTAACCTCTGTCCGCTTATTCTGTTGAAGATGGATCAGAAATGGTGCCTCAGACTTTTTTTCTACTCTAGTTGTCAAGGAATGACCTTATTGGGTTTCCTTTATAATGTAGGTGTATTAAAGACCAGATTTTTTTTTTTTTAAGATTTATTTATTAGAGAGAGAGAGCGCATGCGCACAAGCAGGGAGAAGGGCAGAGGGAGAGAGAGTCCCAGGCAGACTCTGCCAACTGCAGAGGCCCAGTGCAGGGTTTGATCCCAGGACCCTGAGATCATGACCTGAGTCAAAATCAAGAGTTGGACACTCAGTGGACTGAGCCATTCAGGTGCACCCAGGATTGCTTTCTAATGACAGTTAATATTGGCTTCTTTTGGGATACCTGGGTGGCTCAGTTGGTTAAGCATCTGCCTTCAGCTCACGTAAGAATCCCAGGGTCCTGGAATCGAGTGCCATGTTGAGCTCCTTGCTTAGTAGGGACCCTGTTTCTCCCTCTGCCTGCTGCTCCCCCTGCTTGTGCTCTCTCTAACAAATAAATAAATAAGGTCTTAAAAAAAAGGTTGACTTTTTATTACGAATGCTAGATTATAGAGAATTATCCAACCACATTATGTAAGCATTCTGTAATGAAAATAGTCTTATGCAAAGCTTGAACATTTTCTTTTAGTAATATGCCATAAAGGTTTCATCTCTTTATCCGCCATTATTACATTTTTGCTTCTTATTCCTTAAGTAGTTGTGAAAGTCTATGGAGAAGTTTGACAGTTGCCTGCCAGCCATTCAGGGAAGTTGCCTTCCCTGCTTAGTTTAGGTATGAGAACTTTCCCTTTCTTTCTCTTTTTAATTTTTTATTTTACATAATTTAAAACTTAGAGAAAACTCACACAAAAAGTACAAAGACCATCTGTACATCCTTCACTTAGATTTTGCCCATATCACCATTCTGTCCCCATTTGCTTTATCATTTGCCCACACACTCTTTCTCTCCTGTCCCCATCCGTCCATCCATCCATCTCTTTCTCTGTCTCTTAAAAAAAATCTTTGTTCTCTGAATTACATGAGAGCACTACCTGCAAACTTCACACCTCTCTTCTCACAGACACCCCAGTGTGTGTATTCTAAGACTTAAGAAACATGTATAGCATTTTAACAATAATTTTGTGGACCAGACTGTGTTAGAATTATGCAAATAACAAATCACTTCCAGAGAGTAGATATTTTTGAACGTAAAATAGACATCATACTGTAATCATGTGGGGTAGTTTTAGAGGAAAGATGACTAATGTGGCTTTAGGATCCCATTTCTTCCTATAACATCCAGGACCTTGTCCTGGCACTCTTCCCTTTTTTATCTTTAGTATCCCCTTTCCCACCAGCCCTTCCCTTCAGCTTAAAAACATAAGCAGTTATTGTCCTTTCTTTTGTATTTTCTCACCCTCAAAATAGTATTCCATCTTTTTCCTTCCCTTTGCCCTTTCCCCTTGAACTTCCCATTTACTTATGAGCCCATTGTAATCTGCCTTTTCCCTCCTCTTCTCTTCTGAAGTTGCCCCTTTAATGAGCACCAAAGATGGAATTGCCAAATTCAGTGGCTTCTTAGTCATCATTCTTTTTTACTTCCTCCTTCTCAAGACTCTTCTCTTAGCTTCTACTGTCTTCTGATTCTCTTTCCAGTTTTCTGGTTTTTGGTTTTTTTTTTTTCTCAGTTTCCTGCTTTCCTTTAATAATCCATGCAATGAGTACTTGAGTGCCTACTGTGGGCCAGAGGGGGTTTTAGGCACTAGGAATACAGCAGTGAACAAGACAAATTAAAATTCTGCCTTCACCAAGAATGAGATAATTTTAAAAACTAATTTTTATAGTATTATAATGCTAAGAAAAAATGAAAAGAGTACTGTGCTACTGGTTGACTTACAGTAGCAGCTTTAGATAAGATGCTGTCTTTATTTGGGCCTGATTGACAGGAGGTCATCAGTCAGCTGGAAGTCTCAGAAAAGAACATTCCAGTTAGAAAAAAACCATCAGCACAAAGTCTCTGAGGCAGCAACCTTCTGAGCTTGCCTGATGAACAGAGAGGAGGTCAGTGTGACTAGAGAGATGGCAGGTAGGCAGCTAGTATGAGACGTGGGTGAGAAGGACCAGATCAAGAGTGCTGGGAAGCAGTTAGCAGGGTTTTAAGCAGAAGCACGACTTGTTTTAAAGGCCATTCTGGTGCTCGATGGAGAATGCTTAGGGTTGGTGTGCACAAGGGTGGATACAGTTGGGCACCTGGATGGCTCAGTGGGTTAAAGCCTCTGCCTTCGCCTCAGATTATGATCCCAGGGTCATGGGATCGAGGCCTGTATGGGGCTCCCTGCTCAGTGGAGAGCCTGCTTCCTCCTCTCTCTCTGCCACTTGTGATCTCTCACTGTCAAATAAATAAATAAAAATCTTAAAAAAAAAAAAAAAGAGTGGATACAGTTAAGGCTTTCACAGGGGTCTAGACTGGGGCTGGAGGTGGTAGTGGCGAAGGAGAGGAGGAGATGGACTTTGTACAACTCCCAAAGAGAGGTGACAAGGCTCAGTGATGGGCCAGATGGAGTGGATGGAGGGCGGGAGAGAGGGGGAATCGAGGGGAATTCTGAGTTTTTTGGCTTGGGAAGCTTTCTTGGCGTGCCTTTTAGGTAGTATTTCCTGGGTTACTTTGCCCTGTACTTTTTCCACTCAGTCCTGTTTTCCTAGGTCATGTCATTGTTTGTTTCACAGCTCCATCTACCACCTATAATAATAAGATTCTGCAGATCTCCAGATCTTTCTTGCAAGTTTCAGATCTGAATTTCTGCTGTCTGTCAGACCTTTCCACTTTTATTTCCCATATGTCCAAAATGGACTCTCTCTTTTTCCTGCCAGTCTTATATTCCTTCTGAGTATTTTCTCTCGTCATCTGAAGTAGAAACCTGTGAATTGCCTATGCCTTTCCCGCGCTTGCTGTTTTCCGTCGGTCCCTTCAACCATTTGAGCTCCTGCTAGGAGCCAGGAAACATGGTCATACTGGACCTATGACTTGTGGCCTCATGGGGAGTAGTAGGTGGCAAGCTAGTTATTGCACAGCTGTTTTGAGGGCTGCAAAACCTGGGAGAATACTAGACAAAGGATGCCTCTTGAGTGAAGTTTAGAAGTCTTTAAAGACTTGGCTTTTAGGGGCGCCTGGGTGGCTCAGTTGGTTGAGCGACTGCCTTCAGCTCAGGTCATGATCCTGGAGACCCAGGATCGAGTCCCACATTGGGCTCCCTGCTCAGCGGGAAGCCTGCTTCTCCCTCTTTCCCTCCTTGTGTTCCCTCTCTGGCTGTGTTTCTCTCTGTCAAATAAATAAAATCTTAAAAAAAAAAAAAAAAAAAAAGACTTGACTTTTAAATCAGGTCTTAATATTTTGCTAGATGCTTTGCCTGAAAGGTGTTCTTTGGAACATTAATTTCATAGAATATTGAAAGAGTTTTGGAGTTAGAGAAAAAAATTTAGAATTATTAGGAGTTTTCCAAACACAACTAATATGCATGGGGACTTGCGCTCTTATCACAGGGCACCTAAGAGGATTTTGATCCCTTTGAGAAACTAAGCGAAAGCACAAAATTATGACAGTAAGTAGTTCTTTGAATTTGGGGCTTCAAGTGCCAGAAGCTACAAAATGAATCTAAAAAGGTAGGAGTTATATCCTGAAAAGCTGTATATTTGATATGGGGCCTTTTGGATTAAACAGTTCTTTGCAACACTGTGAACCCTTTCAACACATTTTTATGTTGACATCTAAAACTTCATCCCAAGTTTCTAAGCTTATCAAAAATCGTAATGCGTTCATTGTGTTGATCAACTGTGTACTTAACTACCGTAACTCGATTTGTTAAGTATATGAAATAAGTATATGTAACACCGTCTTATAAGTGCTACATATATTCAATATGAACCAACTATTTTAAAAAGAGAAAAGACAGAAAATGCTATTTATAGTTTCAGAGATGTAGCTTTCAGAGAATTATAAATATTAACATTTAAAAATAAGATAGATTACATCACTTTTTGAAATGTAGCCTGTGGAATCTGAATACCTTAGCAGTACACTTTCATCAGCTGTTTAGAGAATGCTTTTCTTTCATAGAAATTTTAAATTCTTCTTTTTCCTCTTGCAACTTGCATTTCTTTAATATTTGTCCCACATAGTTTTGTTTTTTTAAAGATTTTATTCATATATTTGAGACAGGGGGTGGAGGGGTGTGGAGAGAGCTCGCGCACAAACAGTAGGGAAGAGCAGAGGTAGGAGAAGCAGACTACCGTGGGGAACCTGATGCGGGACTGCTGACTCAAGCCCAGGGTCCTGGGATTATGACCTGAGCTGAAAGCAGATGCTCAACTGACTGAGCCACCCAGGCACCCCTGCCCCACATAGTTTTATTCTAACATAATGTATTCTCTTTGTCTTTTTTGTCATTCTAGCAGATTTCTCAGCAACAAAAAAAGGCATAAAAACTGAAACTAAAAACTTTTCAATTTACTTTGACCATAAAGCTCTATGGATATTTTTGCTCTTTGTAAGAAAGGTTGATTTATACAAAAGAAAAATATATGTAACATTTTATAAGATTCTGTGTGTTACATACTTCTTGTTTTAGTAAGTTGAGTTAATTTAGTACACTGAAAACAACAAATACATTATCAGTTTTTATAAACAATTATTAAGCAAAAAGAGCACAAGTTTACTAGAAATGCCTCCCTTAGGGGTGCCTGGGTGTTGCCATCGGTTGAGGGTTCTACTGGTTTCGGCTCAGGTTATGATCTCAGATTTAGCCCCAAGTGCTGAGTCCATTTGGGATTCTGTCCCTCTTCCTCCCCCGCCCCCTCCCCTTGCACAAGGTCTCTTTTTTCAAATAAATAAACAAAATCTTTTGAAAAAAAGAAATGCCGCCCTTAGTGAGATGGATGAGTCCTTCTCCCTCCTCACTTTGTTTGAGTGAATATTGTTGAAAACAGTTCTCAATTCTGTCCCTATTTTTTGTTTTTGTAAATGTATGCCCCAGAAATCCTTATTCGGATTAATACAAAAGAAAGGAAGAAATTTAGATCTAGCATTGTTACTCATTGTTTTTGAAACCTGATTCATATACTAAAAATCACATGGTGATCTATCATCAAAAATTAGTTTACAAATTAACCTCATGCAGTGGTTAGGTTCTCTTTCAGTTTTATTGAAAACAAAGAATTAGAAACCATTTGAATCTAGAGAGTATAATGGGAAATAAGTGAAATAAGGCAGAGAAAGACAAATACCATATGATTTCACTCATGTGTAGAATTTATTTTTTAATATATGTATATTCTTTATTTGAGAGAAGGAGGTGAAGGAGAAGCAGACTCCCCATCGAGCAGGGAGCCGGTCAAGGGACTCAATCCCAGGACCCTGGGATAATGACCTGAGCTGAAGGCAGATGCTTAACCGACTGAGCCACCCAGGCCCCTCATATGTGGAATTTAAGAAACAAAACAAGCAAAGGAGAAAATAGACAAATCAAGAAACAGACTCTTGAGAGCTTGTTTGGAGGTTCTAGCAGGGGAGCGCAGCTACTCGTAAACCCTTCACGGAAGAACAGTCCTCTCCTCTATCGGGGAAGGGCGTCCTCTGCCAGGAGCACACTGCTTTGGCAGGGATGCACATGGAGCAGTGAGGGAGGAAGGGGACATACGCCTAGCCAGCCAGATCAGCGAAATCAACCCTAGCAATCAATGGGGTGACAGATGTCGCAGCCAGATCGCCCTCACATCTAAGAAACAGACTCTTTGGGGCGCCTGGGTGGCTCAGTTGGTTACGTGACTGCCTTCGGCTCAGGTCATGATCCCGGAGACCCAGGATCAAGCCCCACATCGGGCTCCCTGCTCGGCAGGAAGCCTGCTTCTCCCTCTCTCACTCCCGCTGCTTGTGTTCCCTCTCTCGCTGTGGTTCTCTCAGTCAAATAAATAAATAAAATCTTTAAAAAAAAAAAAAAGAAAGACTCTTTTTTTTTTTTCCCAAGATTTTATTTATTTGACAGAGAGAACCACAGCGAGAGAGGGAACACAAGCAGCGGGAGTGAGAGAGGGAGAATCCTGCCCAGCAGGCATCGTGATGCAGAGCTGGATCCCGGAGCTGGATCCCGGGATCATGACCTGAGCTGAAGGCAGATGCTTAACCACTAAGCCACCCAGGTGCCTAGAAACAGACTCTTAACTATAGAGAACAAACTGAAAACTACCAGAGGGCAGGATTGTGGTGGTGGTTGGAGGAATAGGAGGGTGGGTGAATCAGGTGTCAGGGATTAAGGAGTGCACTTTACATGATGAGCTCTGGTTGATGTATGGAAGTGCTGAATCACTGTACTGTGCACCTGAAACTAATATTACACTGTATGTTAATTAACTGGAATTTAAAGAAAAATTTAAAAAAATTAGAAACCATCTGCTTATGAAAGGATTAATCTCATTAGTCATTCACTTACTCATTTACTGAGAAGTATGCAAAAGGCTTTATCAGGTCTTTTCAGTTGAATACCGATTATACCTGTTTTTCTTTTCTTAGAGGTACCTTGTTTAACCTAATGTTCTTAAAATTGGATGGGCAAGGGGCACCTGGGTGGCTCAGTTGGTTAAGCGACTGCCTTCGGCTCAGGTCATGATCCCAGAGACCCGGGATCAAGTCCCACATCGGGCTCCCTGCTCGGCGGGAAGTCTGCTCCTCCCTCTCTCACTCCCCCTGCTTGTGTTCCCTCTCTGGCTGTGTTTCTCTCTGTCAAATAAATAAAATCTTAAAAAAAAAAATTTAAAAAAAAATTGGATGGGCAAGTCAAAATACTGTTTATTTCTACACTTCTGTCAATACAGTATTTTTGATAAAATACTTCTGTTGGCTTTAAATATATTTTCATCAAACTGTGACTCTAGCTTATTTAATATCTGAAAAGGGTGGACAGTCTCTACCATGTAACCTGACTGGCAAAACCAATCTTTATTGTCAAATTAATCGGCCACATCACACTCAGTTTTCTATCAGAAAAGGTTTGACTTTATTTTTCAAATACATCCCTGTGACTTCCATCTCACTTCTGAATTCTGAGGGGCGAGAGAGCATGGAACCTTGTGTTTTGTTACCTGCATCAGATACCACTCATTGCCTTCATATTTCTTACCCTGTTCTGTCTGCTTTCTTGTGGAACATTCCTTCAAAGAGCTGGTTAGATTACTCGAGGATGGAAAATGATGTCTTTTTTTTTTTTAAGATTTTATTTATTTGATAGAGAGAGAGAGATCACAAATAGGCAGAGAAGCAGGCAGAGAAAGAGGAGGAAGCAGGCTCCCCACTGAGTGGAGAGCCTGATACGGGACTCGATCCCAGGACCCTGAGATCATGACCTGAACCCAAGGCAGAGGCTCAACCCTCTGAGCCACCCAGGCGCCCCAAACGTGATGTCTTTAAATGGAAAATGTCACAACTCCAGCTGCCTGCTCCATGGTGTGGCTGAATTTATAGCATACTAACTCACAGACCAGATGTTGGCCATTTAAGTGCTCAAGGCCCTAAGGCTGGTGGAGAACTATTGTGTCTGGCAGAGCAGAGCAGGAGAAGAGACTTGGCATGCGGTAAACATTTGGAGCAGCATTGGTGCTACGAGGTCTAGTGGAGCAACTTGTTATCAGCGTGGCATCTGGTACCATGGGAATGAAGCCATGTACCACCCTCCCAAGATCCCCCTGGTACTTTGAATGCAGTTCTTTGAAATGGCCTAAATTCTCCTGGTGTCATCATATGTGTCTCTTCCTGGTCTTGTAATATCTGCAGCTCCTCCTCATTCAGAATTCTGCTCATATATCATCTTTTCCAGGACTCCTTTCATGTCCCTCCTCAAGCTGAGCCAGGTGTTCAACTTCTGTCAGAATAACCATGTTGAGCTTTAATTAGTGAGTTTGCTGCTCTCCAGTAGACTGAGCAACCCGAGAGCAAGACCAAGAGTCTAGCACCATACCTGCCACGTATTCAACAAGTGTTTGTTCAGTGAACATTAATGACATTGTGGGCAGAGCTCTGAATTTGGAATCATAAGCTGTTAGTTTTTAAGCTGGGATCATTTCAGAATTGGAGTTGGCAGAAGTAAGACCTGTAGGCCCTGGTTTGCACTCCCATGTTCAATGCAGCGTTGTTCACAATAACCAAGAGGGAGAAGCAACTTAAGTGTCCTATCAACACATAAATGGATGAAGAAAATGTGGAGTGTACATACAATGAAATATTCAGCCTTAAAAAGGAAAGGAAGTCCTGTCATATATTACAACATGGATGAACCTTGAGGACATTATGCCAAGTGAAATAGACCAGTTGCAAAAAAGGCAAATACTGCATGATTCCACTTACATATGGTATCTAAAATAGTCACTCTTAGAAGTAGAAAATAGAATGGTAGTTGCCAGGGGCTGAAGGGAAGGGGATAGGGGAGCTGTTAATTGCATATAGAATTTCAGTTTTACAAGATGAAAAAATTCTAGAGATCAGTTGCACATCAGGTACCATATACTTTAAAAAGGTTAAGATGGTGTATTTTATGATGTGGCTTTGAAAAACTTAGCTACAAGATAAAAGTTATGGGGGCACCTGGATGGTTCGGTTATTA
Organism: Spilogale gracilis; assembly: GCA_004023965.1. Lineage (NCBI taxonomy): Eukaryota > Metazoa > Chordata > Mammalia > Carnivora > Mephitidae > Spilogale > Spilogale gracilis. The sequence continues at coordinate 34,573 of PITA01010051.1, forward strand.
AGTGTCTGCCTTTGGCTCAGGTCATGATCCCAGGGTCCTGGGATGAGCTCTGCATCAGGCCCTCTGCTCAGTGGTGAGTCTGCTTCTCTCTCTCCCTCTGCCCTACCTCCTTTCTTGTGCATGCTCTCTTTCTGTCTCTTGATTTCAAATAAATAAAATCCTTAAAAAAAAAATCCATCAAAGATGTAATAGATTCTGTGATTCTCTGCTTAAATATAAAACAAGGAAAAACTTTGCTGTGTATCTGTATTGCATCTTCATTGCTGTATACTTATGAATAAAAATTTACTAATCTAAACAAAACTTTAAAAAGTCACACCTGGGTGACTCAGTCTTTGGGTGTCTGCCTTCAGCTCAGGTTATGATCCCGGAGTTCCAGGATTTAGCCCCGAATTGGGCTCCCTGCACAGCAGGTAGCCTGCTTCTCCCTCTCTCACTCACCCTGCTTATGTTCCCTCTCTAGCTGTGTTTCTCTCTGTCAAATGGATAAATAAAAAAATCTTTAAAAAAAAAAAGTTTGAGGGGCGCCTGGGTGGCTCAGTTGGTTGGGCGACTGCCTTCGGCTCAGGTCATGATCCTGGAGACCCAGGATCGAGCCCCACATCGGGCTCTCAGCTCGGCTGGAGGCCTGCTTCTCCCTCTCTCACTCCCCCTGCTTGTGTTCCCTCTCTCGCTGTGTTTCTCTCTGTCAAATAAATAAATAAAATCTTTAAAAAAAAAAAAAAGTTTGAAAAAGATGGTATGTCTTCCCTACGGGGAAGGAAGTTGCTGTGAATGAGAAAGAAGGTAGTTAAAGATTTGCATGCAAAAAGAATGGAGCTGGTTATGGGCCTGGATCCAAAAAGCTGAAAGCAGTGACACTTTTGGCCTAAAGTAACTATATGACTTTAAGCTTGGCACTTTCTCTTTTTCAACCTCCCTTGTATTTAAAAGATAGTAAGGTGGGCCACCTAGGTGGCTCAGTCGTTAAGCGTCTGCTTCGGCTCAGGTCATGATCCCCGGAGTCCCAGGATTGAGCCCTGCATTGGGCTCCCTGCTCATCAGGAAGCCTGCTTCTCCTTGTGATCCCTCTCTAGCTGTGTTTCTCTCTGTCCAATAAATAAATTACAAATATAAAAAAATGAAAAGATACTAAGGAAAAACATCTAAGAGACCAGAGATTGTAAATTAAGTGGAAAAATGTACCTCTAAGCAGAGAACCCATTCTCGCACAGTCTGGGCTCTGGGGCATGTCATTTAGGGGAGGAAAAATAGGGTGGTTCTTTTAAAGCCAGAAGACCCCCGACCAATCTCTTCCCTTGCTGGGAAAGCAAAGACCCTGTGTTGCTGATTGCCTGACGATAATCAGGACCTTTCTTTAAGGAAGCCCTGGGCTGCCCGGAGGCGGTCTGCCATGTGAAGGAGCCGCCCGCCTAGGATTTGGCATTCTGCCACCTCTGCTACTTAGGTATGATGCGCCTGTCTTAGGATCCTGGCATCCAGTCAGATCTGCTTTCATCTAACTAGCCAAGCTGCTCAGGTCAAAAGGAAATTTTAAAAGGACCAGGCTCTTTCAGTATATTGTCATTCAGTCCTCACAGTGGTCTCATAGGGTGGATGTTACTGTGGCCAATTTCACTTGTAAGGAAACGAAGATTCATATGTTAACTTGTCAAGGTTGCCAGCTCAGTGGTAAGACAAGAATTCAAACCAGAGCCCAGTACTGGAGCTCTTTCTCTTTCCACTGTGCCATTTAGGTTCTGCATACATGGGGAAGAACTTTTCAAAAATTAGAAGTCTTTTTAGAAACAAACTGCTGGTTAAGACATGATTTACCGTAGCACAGTTAATGTATTATTTAGTATAGTAAGACACTCTCTGTGGCAGGGGGACATATGAGAATTACTTGGGGCACTTTTAAAATATGACATCTCCTTGCCTACTGATGCCCTCCCTCCTCTCCTTGTCCCCTGACTTTTATCCTTAATCACCACCAAAATGAGTTGCTGTTATTGGAGCGCTTGGGTGGCTCAGTTGGTTGAATGTCTGACTCTTGGTTTCAGCTCAGGTGATCTCACAGTTGTAAGATTGAGCCCGGGGAGGGATTCTGTGTTCAGTGGGGAGTCTGCTTGAGATTCTACCCTTCCCCCCCATTTACACTGTCTCTCAAATAAATGAATCTTTAAAATTAGTTGCTATTATTGATGGGAGTATGTCATATCCCTCAGTTGTGTGTGGGGCGGTCAGTTAAATGTTTGGCCTTAGTTCTTCATTCTGTAGGTCATATTATAAACCCACACCTTTGGCATAGCTTTATAGCAGACAGAGCATACTTCTTCATCTCTTGATTTGGGACTTGGACGTATGACTTATTTTGACCATGAGATATTATTGAGAGAGAGTAACAAGCATTTTAAAAATTCAGAAAGCAAACTCTTGGAAATGTTTTTAAAATATGAAGTGTATGTGTGAACTATACATATGAAATAGGAGTAATTTTCCCAAAAGGTAAAGAAGAAAAAGACAAAACAGATGGAAGATAGAAAAGAAAATTAGAGGACCAGTGTAGGAAATTCAACATCTGAATAATATAAATAACAGGAAGAGAGGAAACCATGTAGGAAATGATTAAGAAGATAACTTGAGATCTGAAGAACATGAGTTGCAAAATTCAAAGGGCATGCTATATGCTCGGTACTGGGGAGGAAAAGAGACCCATACCGGTCATAAAATTTCTGAACATTGGGTTTAAAGAAAAGATTGTACAGGTTTCCAGGGTAGGTACTAGGTCATATATCAAGAATCAGAATTGCTTTGGGGCACCTGGGTGGCTCAGTGGGTTAAAGCCTCTGCCTTTGGCTCAGGTCGTGATCTCAGGGTCCTGGGATCGAGGCCCGCATCGGGCTCTCTGCTCAGCGGGGAGCCTGTTCCCTCCGCTCTCTCTGCCTACTTGTGATCTCTCTCTCTCTCTGTCAAATAAGTAAATAAAATCTTTAAAAAAAAAAAAAGAATCAGAATTGCTTTGGACTCCATGGCAGCATTATGGGAACCAAAAAGACATTAGTACAGTACCTTCAAAATTCTGAAGACAAATTATTAACTAACCCAGAATTCTAGACCTAGCCAAAATATACAAGAATGAGTATAGAATAGTCATTTTCAAAGATAGAGATTTTTAAAAATTTAACTGCTAAACACTCTTTCTCCAAGGAGCTACTACAAGATGTACTCCACCAAATTGAAAGGATAAAGCAAGGAGTAAGTCATGAGGTACAAAAAAGACAAGATTCAACATAGAAGAAAATGAGGAGGGAATGCCTTGGAGGATGAGGGAGCACTCCTGGGATGGCAGTTCTACAGCACATGTGGAGAGAGCTGTGCCAACCCACAGCTATGTGACCCCGGAGACAGCCGGGCATCACGAAGACCACTCGCCCCAACTTCTGTCGGGTCATTGTTTGTTTGTTTGTTTGTTTGTTTAGATTTTATTTATTTTTTGATAGAAACACAGCTAGAGAGGGAACACAAGCAGGGGGAGTGAGAGAGGGAGAAGTGGGCTTCCCACCGGGCAGGGAGCCTGATGCAGGGCTCGATCCTGGGACTCTGGATCATGACCTGAGCTGAAGGTGGACGCTTAACGACTGAGCCACCCAGACTCCCCAGGGTCATCTTCTTAAACCAAGGACAGAACACCCAGGATGGCTTGGCCCAGGTTCTCATGAGGACTTGGCTTGTCTTAATCATGTCATCCCGAGGGTCTCTCCCCGATGCTCTGCTGAGTGCATGCGTGTCCCTCCCAGAAGTTCTCAGCTTTTCCCTGAGAGCGGGAGGCAGCCCCTTCCCTCTGACTGTACTTCTGCTGCCTGTCCAGTGCCTGGTCCACACCTCAGTTTTGCTAAGTGCCCCAGTGTGAAGAGCCCCGTGTTGCCCAAGCCTCACTCGTGACCTTGCTTGCAACTTCCCCAGAGGGGCCTTGTCAACTCCCAGGGAAGGGGAAGTCAGACCACGACTCAAGACTGTTCTCCTCACCTCCTCCTGGACCCTCTGTCCCAGTGAGGGCAGTGCTGCCGTCTCCTTGCACAGCTGTTTTGTGCTTGCCCTCCATGCTTGAGACTAGGGCAGCATATTGTTTCGGGATAGATTATGTGAGGGTGGTAGAGCTATAGACAAAATCAATTAACACAAAATCGGGACATTTGTTCTCTCTTATGGGGTGAAGAGGGGGGATGCAGGAATTTATAAGGAGAGCTCAGGCTTAATGTGTAGATGAATCACTTGGAGACGCTTTTAAAGATTTTATTTATTTATTTGACAGAAACACAGCTAGAGAGGGAACACAAGGAGGGGGAATGAGAGAAGGGGAAGCAAGCTTCCCACCTAACAGGGAGCCCGATGTGGGGCTCTATCCTGGGAGTCTGAGATCATGACCTGAGCTGAAGGCAGATGCTTAATGACTGAGCCACCCAGGCACCCCATGGAGATGCTTTTAAAATACAGACTACTAAGACAGAGGTGGCAGTGACATTATCGATGCAGGATTTTGTAACCTTTTTGGTGGTGCCAGTCTGTTGGTCCTGGGACCACACTTTGAGTGCCGTGGTCTGAAGTATTTCTTAACTTGAGCAGTTGAAAAATGGTGTTTGTGTTATTTCTATTTTTGCACTGTGATGTGTGCATATGTATGATACCCTTCACAACTGCAACCAAAGTGTTCATTGCTAAAGAAAAATATGAGAAGGATGTGTTGAGTAATAAGCCTGGAGACATAAGCAAGTCAAATCATAAAAGCCATACCTACTGTATTAGGGTTCTCCAGAGAAACAGAACCCGAGAGAGAGAGAGAGAGAGAGAGAGAGAGTGTGTGTGTGTGTGTGTGTGTGTGTGTGTGTGTGAGATATTGATTGGTTGGTTGATTATAATAAGTTGGCTCTTGCAGTTACCAAGTGCTAAGATCTGCAGTTGGCAACCTGGAAACCTGAGAGAATCAATGGTATAGTTCCAGTTCAAATGTTGGCAGGCTTGAGACCCCACAAAAAGCCAGTGCTTCCCATTTAGTCCAGAGGCAGGAAAATCCTTACATCTCAGCTCAAGGCAAGCAAACAGGAAGAGTTCCCTCTTAACTCCATCTTGTTCTGGTAATCCCCAGCTGACTGATTGAGGCCCATCCAAATCAGGGAGGGCAATCTGCTTTACTCAAGCTACTGATTCAGATGTTAATTTCATCAGGAAGCCCCCTCACGGGTGCACTCAGAATAATGTTTGGCCAAATAGACATTTGGACACTTGGCGGTCCAGTCTTTTGATACCCAGAATCAACCATTGTGTATACCATGGCAGAATGGCAGGGAGCTTGCACGTGATGCTTCTTCGTGTACTGGAGAGCTGGTTAAAGGATTTAAATAACAGTGAACCACTGAGTAAATTTGTGCCTTAGATAATCTTTGCATTAGTGTGGAGGATGAATTGGGGGTGACTGTAGGTAGTAGAGAAGGGCTGTTTCTTTGGTCTAGGCAAGACATGATTAGGAAGAGCTAGAAAGTGGCAGTGTGGGAGCAGTGGAGGCCAAGGAGATGGTAAAACAAACAGGATAGGGTGATTGCTTGATGGAGGAATTGGAGGATTGGGGGATGAATCAAGAAGTTCTGATTTCTGAGATTTCCTTTCCTGATCGGGGGATCAGGAGAGCCCCTCCCTGGCCAGGAGTTTCTGGGGAGTTGCCTTTAGCCACGTGGGCCTCATTAGTGACATTGCCAGGGCAGTTGCAGGGATGGGGGTGGGGATGGGGTGATGCATCAGGTGTGGAGCTAATCCACAGCTCCAGATATGTGGAGGTCTGGAGCTGCAGCCACTTTGGAGCTTTGGCTAAGGTGCACTGTTAATGTTGCACTGATCCATTTATACTTCCCACCTCAACTTGCCTCAGGTCTCTTTCACCTCCAAGTTTTTATTTGAGAAAGTTGAGAATCTGTGTTTTAAGTTGGTTATGTGGTAGGACATGATCACATGCGTGCAGCCTGTCTAAGTCATTATGTAGAGAGTTAAGAATTTACATGTGTTCTGGGTACTATGCCAGCCTTTCAGGTGGCAGGCCGCCAGCCACCCTCAGGACTGTGAAGCGTGGCAGGGGGATGTTTGTAGCTCATACCCCGCAATGTTCTCCACTGTGCCTTCAAGGGTTGTTAAAATGTAAGCAGCTGTCACTCCCAAGTTCAGTCCAGACACACATGCACACATCCACACATATTCTCCTGCATTGCTTCTGAGCTATAGTTAACCACCCATCGTCCTCCTCTTTGCTTTGCTTACTCTCTCCAAGCCTTGGTTCCCTTCCCTGGGAAATGGTGACAACAATATCTGCTTTGCAGTTACTCTGCCTGGAACAGAATAGGTGCTTCATAAATGGTTGCTTTTGGGGTGCCTGGGGGTGCTCAGTGGGTTAAGCATCTGCCTTCGGCTCAGGTCATGATCCCAGGGTCCTGGGATTGAGTCCTGCAACAGGGTCCCTACTCAGTGGGGAGTCTGCTTCTCCCTCTTTCTCTGACCCTCCCCCTTCTTGTGTGCAGTCTCTCTCTCTGTGTCAAATAAATAAGTAAAATTTAAAAAAAAATAAATGGTTGCTCTTGTTGGTTTAGAATATTTCTTTTTCTTTTTTAATTTATTATTTCTTTAATTTTAATTTTTTTAAAGTAAAACATGGTACCAAAAAAAAGTAAAGCTTGGGGCTTGAACTCACTACTCTGAGATCAAAACCTGAGCTTGTTCAAGAATCAGATGTTTAACTGACTGAGCCACCCCTGGTGTTTGCTTTTTTAAGGAATATACCCAACTCACAACCCTGAGATCAAGACTTCTGACTGAGCCAGCCGAATGCCCCCAGGATATTTCTTTTTAAATGTTTGTTTATGTGTTGTTTTTCATCTCCTGATTACCTCTTTTAATCAGGTATGAGCCTCTGCCAGAAGACCAAGCCAACCACAGACTGTTCTTTTGGTTGCCAAACTAGTTGGTCCCAACCAACGGGTAGAATTTAGGAGAGCTACTTACTGAACACTGGTGGTGATGACTCAGGTGCCATCTGGTACTGCAGAGACAGGTGAACGGGGGAGTGGCCGTGCCCCAGGAGCTGACAGAGACAATTGCAGAGGCCAGTCTTCACTGTGCCACACTGGAGGATGGTACAAAAAGCTAGTGGCAGAGTCTTCTGTCACCTTTGGGAGTTGGGGAAGACTGAAAGATGTGGGTACTACCTGCTGTCTGCTAACAAGTCTAGGGCGGAGTCCATTAGCCTGAGCTCTCTGCTGCCACCTGCCCTCACTCACTGCATGCTAGCCAGGGAGCCTGCCAGGGACACTCTTTTCCCAGAGACCCTTGGGCCAAGCGCTCTCAGCAAACCTCAGCAGCTCTGCCTTCTGCATACATCCAGAACCAGCCACTTCTTACCACCTGTACCACTACCACCTGGGTCTGAGCCATCAGTTTTCTTACGGAGAATATTGCCTCCTAATCAGTTTCCCTGTTTGCCTGAGCCCTCCCGCAAGCTGCTATCTGTGCAGCCAGTTGGAATGAACTCGTTCCCCTGCTAGTTTTCCATCTCACCTGAGGCAGAAAGCCCACCCTTAGCCAGGGCCACAGACCCTGTGCTGTCTGGCACCCCTGTCCCTCATGCCTTGTCTTGTTTTCACTCCCTTCCCTTCCCCAGGTCCCCTCTCCCACCATTTCTTTATGCCCCCTGCTGTGTCCCCAAAGCATGCTCCCACTTGGCCTCTGTCCCTCAGCCTGGACCCTCTTCTGAAGATCTTGCCATGACTCACTCACTCATCTCCTGCCGACTTTGGCTCAAACTTGTCATGATGTGTAAGGCCTTTCCTGAGCATCTTTATTAAATTATAAACCCCAGAAACTCCCTTTCTGTGCTTTATTTACTTGGAACACAAGCCAACTAGAATGTAGGTTCCAGGAGAGCAAGAGGGTTGTCTGTTTTGTTCTTTGCTATAGTCCTGGACCCAGACAGTAGCTGACTGAGTTCTCAGTAACTTTTTGTAGAATACATTGAATAAGATCATGAGAGGCACTGGGGTGGCTCAGTCAGTTAAGCCTTTGCCTTCTGTTCTGGGATCATGTCCCACATTGGATTCCCTGCTCGGTGAGGAGCCTGCTTCTCCCTCTTGCTCTGCACCTCCCCCTGCTTGTGTGTCTGTCTCATTCTCACTCAAGTAAATAAAATCTTTGGAAAAAAAAAACAGACAATAAGGGGTGCCTGAGTAGCTCAGTTGGTTAAGTGTCAGCCTCAGCTCAGGTCATGGTCCCAGAGTCCTGGGATCAAGCCCTGCATCAGGCCCTCTGCTTGGCGAGGAACCTGCTTCTCCCTCTCCTTCTGCTGCTCCCCCTGTTTGTGCACTTGCTCTCTCTCTCTCAAATAAATGAAAGAAAATTTAAAAAGAAAGATCATGAGAAGGAGTTTGGGAGACAGGGGAGGGGCAGGGTTGAGTACTTCCAGCAAAGAAGCCACTTGTGCAAACACAAGGAGGCCTAGTGTGTTGAAGTTCAACTTTCCTGATGTTGGAGGACAGGCTGCGAGGAGGAGCAAGGAGCCGTGTTGCAGTGAGGCACCCCTGCCTAAACCGGGCAGCAGGTTCTGGGTGCTTCCTTTTGTCTTAGTACTGTCCAGAAACTTAAATTCAAAGACCGTTTCTAGAGCTGTGTCATCTGGTACAGTAGCCACCAGCCGCAGGGAGCTGGTAAGCGCTTATAAGGTACCTAAATTGTACTGTGCCAAAATTGGATTTGGAAAACTTCTTATTGAAAACCACTGCTCTAGGTGCACCTGGGTGGCTCAGTCGTTAAGCTTCTGCCTTCAGCTCAGGTCATGATCAGGGTTCTGGGATCAAGTCCCACATCGGGCTCCCTGCTCAGTGAGAATCCTGCTTCTCTCACTCCCCCAGCTTGTATTCCTTCTCTCTCAGTGTCTCTTTCTGTCAAGTAAATAAATAAAATCTTAAAAAAAAACAAAAAACAAAAAACACTGCTCTAGAACAAAACATTGAAGTTATTTTGTTTGTTTGCAAATGAAAAATTTGTAAAGATTTGATTTTAGGGAGTGTGTGTGTGAGTTGGGAGAGGGAGAAGGAGATAGACTCTGAAGCAGACTCTGTACTGAGCTTGGAGCCCAACATGGGATGCTGAGATCAGCACCTGAGCTGAAACCAAGAGTGGGACACTTAACTGACTGAGCCACCCAGACACCTCAGTGTTGAAGTTATTTTTGAGCTGAGGAGGGGAATTTTTTTTTTTCTTTTTAAGTAAGCTCTACGCCCAGAGTGGGGCTTGAACGCATGCCTCAAGGTCAAGAGGCACATGTTGCACTGACTGAGCCAACCAGGTACCCTGGAGGGGGATCATTAGAAGGGGGAAATTCTCCAATGAGGCAGGTCCACAGGAGTGAGAAGGTGCAGCTGAAAATAGTTTAACATTTGCAAGGAGAGATGTTTTCCTCTCAGAGAAGAGGGAGAGAAGAGAGAAGTAAAGACTTTAAGAAGTTTTGAGATGAAAAAGGTACATTTGATGGAATCGCTTAAGTTGGATTTTCGGAAATGACTTTGACTTAAATTGTTCAAATCCTGATTTTGTGCTCACTGTGCAAATGCTTTGACCGCTTTAAGCCTCGGTGCCTTGATCTTGAAATTGGAATAATGGTACAGCATGGACCCCAGAGGTTGTCATGAAGATTAAGTGAACTTGTACTTTCTCCATTATTGGGTACAGAAAGGCCGTGAAACTGAAAGACAGAAGTGCTGGAGACTGAAGAACAGTAGAGTGACCATGAAGAGGATCAATAGGGCAGGAGGGAGGCTTCATCTGGAAACGATCATTGGGCACCTGCAACTTGCTGGTGCTGGAGATGGAGAGGGCAAGGCTCTCGTCCTTTACAGATGGGGCAAGATGCAGAGAAATAGATCAGTGTGTGTTTTCAGTGTGGCTCCATGTTTTACCTTGATCATGGAATATAAGTTATACATAAAATGCTTTGTTAGAGCACTAGGGATGGAATAACAAACTTGACCAGCTGTGGGGTAAGTGGTCAGGGGAAAAATACTACAGAGGAGTTGATATTTGTGCTAAATCTTAAGTTTAGTAGGAGATCACCAGGCTAGAGGTATATTCTCAGACCTGAAAGAAGTTCACTGTAAGTTGGGGCCCTACAGCAATGGTAGGGGATTAAGTGGAAAGGCTCGTTGGGATCAGATCAAATAGACTTTTAGTGCCAGAATAAGGAATTTGAACTTCATCTGTAAGTCATGGGAGAATAAGGGATTTAAAGTGGTTCAGATATGTGTTTTTTAGAGATATCTCGATAACATCATAAGGGTGGGTTGGAACACAGAGAGAATAGAAATAGATCAGCATGAAGTTATTTCAGTAACCTATTTTTTACAAAATAAGGCATTCAGCTAAGAGGGAGGTGTGATGCTGGTGTGGAGGGATCTCACTAGAGATCGATTTAGGAGGTAGAGTCAGGAGAGGGCAAGGATTGAGCCGTGCATTGAGTGAGGGAGTGCGAGAGGAAGAACCACGTTTAGAGGACATCCTGTTAAATACCCATGTGGAGATTCCTAGTTACAGTTGAATATGTAAGTCTAGAGCACAGGTGAGATAGCTAGGCACAAAGATGATGATCCCAGTAACACCTGGGTGGCTCAGTCGGTTCAGCTCAGGTCATGATCTCAGGGTCCAGGGATCTCATTGGGCTCCGTGCTCAGCAGGGAGTCTGCTTGTCACTCCCCCCCGCCCCCCCCGCCCCCACTCATGCGCCCTCTCTCTCTCAAATAAATAAATTTTTTTTTTTTAAAGAGATGACTATCCAGGAAGCATTCACTCAATAAATATTTGAGAGGCCTCTCTGTGTTGGGCTGTGGCCAAGGCCCTGAGTGTGGATGGGGTACCTGGGAGAGGACAGCAATGGAAAGGGGGAAAGGGGAAGCATGAGAAGCAGCAGCCTGCAGAGAGCATTGGAGGCAGGTCCAGAGAGCCGTCTTTGGGGCCTTAAGGGAGGAACATGTTTGGAGAAAGGAGGAGTGGTCGTCAGAGTTCAAGTGCCTCATAGAGGTCAAGCAGATATAGTTTAAAAGTGTCCCTTGGATTTAAGATCCAGGAGGTCACCTTGGTGCATATGGCAAAGTAGAGACCCATCTTTGAGGAAGCTCCAAAATGAAGGAAGGGGATTGGCTGAAGGGTGAGAATGTTATCAGCTGTCCCGTTAAGCGGTAGGGGTGTGCCTCGCAGCTCCCCCAGGAACTCCCCCACACCACCACCACCCCAGCCCCTCTTTAGATGAGGAACCAGAGCTTCTCAAGATGCTTAGTAATTTGCCTGTGAGCATACAGCTGTTAAGCAACCAGTGTGGATTTGAACCCAGTCTAGCTGTGCCCTTAACACTGAGCTAAATGTAGAGTAGGATGGGGGCTAAAAGATGGGGGTACTGAGTGCTGCAAATGCCTAGGGGAGGAAAGAACCGGTTAGCGGGGAGATGGTGGAATGGGAGTGGAATAGAGAACCAAGGCTTGGAAAGGGAAGGGTGTCACCCTTATGTGCGCAGCCTCATGCGCAGACCCTTGGTAAGTCAGGATTGCCTCGTATAGGAGAAGATCGTGGTGTTTATGTTTTCGGTAGTTCATGATGCATCTTTTTCATATTTATCTATGAATGCCTGACTGCACAGAATCAGAGTTCCAGAGGATTTTAGAGATCTGGTCTAATTAATACTCTGCTGTTCTTTAAATGAGTTCAAGTATTATTCCAAAATAATGCTTCTTTGACCATCTCTGGCTACCAGTCTCTCTCCCTCATTTAAAAAAAAAATATATATATATATATTTTTATATATATATAAATATTATATATATATTTAAGATTTTATTTATTTATTTGACAGACAGAAACACAGCCAGAGAGGGAACACAAGCAGGGGGGGCGAGAGAGGGAGAAGCAGGCTCCCCGCCGAGCAGGGAGCCCAATGCAGGGCTCAATCCCGGGACTCCAGGATCACGACCTGAGCCGAAGGCAGACGCCCAACGACTGAGCCACCAAGGCACCCCTAAAAAAGTACATTATTGATTGATAGAGAGCACATGAGCCAGGTGGGGTGGGGCAGAAGAAGAGGGAGAGAGAATCTCAAGCAGACTCCCCGCTGAGTGTGGATCCCTGGATGTGGGGATGTGGGGCTTGATCTCAGGAGCCTGAAATCTGACCTGAGCCAAAATCAGGAGTCAGACACATAACCAACTGAGCCACCCAGATGCCCTTCCCTTACTTTTTTTGACCTTTATTGAGAGACAGTTTCCATACTATACAGTTCACCATTTAAATTCCATACTATACAGTTCACCATTTAAATTCATTTCCCCCATACATTTCAGTGGTTTTAAGTCTGACCATCAGCACAGTCGGATTTTAGAACATTTCCTCACCCCAGAAAGAAGCCCCATAACCCTAGCTGTCACCCATCAATGCCTCCACCCCTCATTTCCTGTCCAAGCAATAGCTTAATCTACTGTGTCTCTCTGTCTCCCTTTTAAAATTAAACTTGGGAAAGCACAATTCATACTCTATTTACTTGCTTCCCAGTTACTTAAGATTTTATTTATTCATTTATGAGAGAAAGAGGCAGAGGGGGAAGCAGGCTCCCCACGGAGCAGGGAGCCTGATGAGGGACTCGATCCCAGAATCCTGGGACCATGACCCCAGGACCATGACCTTTTGGATGCATTTAACTCCCTTGTGCTCTGTCTTCATTATGGGTGTTTCATCTACCTCCAAGAGTGCTTGTCATTCTTCCTGAGTGATTGGATCTGTGCTCATGGTTTCAGCTGCATGGGTTGCTGGTGAGTCTTTCACCTGGACTCATCATCTGTGTTATTCACTGCCTCTTGGATGTGACCTGAATGGTCTAGTCATCTCTTCATGGCTAAAACTAAACTAACGCCTCCCCGCATCGAAACCCTGTGTGCCCAAACTAGAGAGAAACTCCTTTCTCCCTCACCCCCAATATAAAATCAGTCTTTGGGGCACCTAGGTAGCTCAGTCTTTAAGCATCTGCCTTTGACTCAGGTCATGATCCCAAAGTCCAGGTATTGAACCACGCATCGGGCTCCCTGCTTGGTGGGAAACCTGCTTTTTTTTTCCCCTCTCTCACTCTCCCTGCTTGTGTTCCCTCTCTAGCTGTGTTTCTCTCTGTCAAATAAATAAAATCTTAAAAATAAATAAATAAAAATAAAATCCATCTTCAGGACCTGCTGAATCTCCCCCTCTCCCCCCCCGAAATCTTGTTTTCTCCATGCCTACTGTCTGGCTCTCATCTCTTTCACAGACTACTTCTGTGGTCTCTTCCTTGGTGATCACTCTGGCTATGGCCTCCCTCCCTAAAATGTATTTGCCACAAAGGCAGTAGAGATAGCTTATAAAAATGCAGATCCAAAAAAAAGAAAAATATGCAAGTCTGGGGCGCCTGGGTGGCTCAGTTGGTTGGGCGACAGCCTTCGGCTCAGGTCATGATCCCAGAGATCAAGTCCCGCATCAGGCTCCCTGCTCGGCAGGAAGCCTGCTTCTCCCTCTCTCACTCCCCCTGCTTGTGTTCCCTCTCTGGCTGTGTTTCTCTCTGTCAAATAAATAAAATCTAAAAAAAAAAAAAATATGCAAGTCTGACTTCATCTGCTAAGTTCCTATTAAAATGACATGCAGGGCAACATCACGTTTAAATATTTATGTAAAAAAAATAAAATCTGAATCTGATCAAGCTTCTATCAGTTTACTGGAAATACAGAGGATAGAAGAACTTATAAATGATACCTTGCGGCGGGGTGGGGGGCATACAATCAGTCGACTGTGGAAATGCAAAATTCTGCAGGACAAGTGACTAAGTGTCTTGGACAAATAAATAGCAAAGTTAAGAAAAGGAGAGAGAGGGCCACCTGGGTGGCTTAGTTTTTAAGCCTCTGCCTTAGGCTCAGGTCATGATCCGAGTCCCAGGATCGAGCCCCGCCCGGTGGGAAGCCTGCTTCTCCCTCTCTCACTCCCCCTGCTTGTGTTCCCTTTCTCTCTGTGTTTCTCTCTGTCAAATGAATAAATAAAATCTTTAAAAAAAAAAAAGAAAGAGAGAGAGAGAGAATTGTTACTCAAAGTCCTAAGAGCATGTCAGCCAGATGCAGTGTATTGGATCCTGACTTGAATAAACCAACTGTAGCAATGATTTGATTTTTTTTTTTTTGACATTCACTAATGGTGTTGCGGTTATTTTTCAAAGAACTTTCATATTTTAGTGATGCGTGCTGAACTGTATAAGGAGAAATGATGTGATTGCTAGGTGAACCCAGGAGTATGAATGAGACAAGATTTACTGGCCATTGTTTCACTTGGGCGGTGAATGCATGGAGGTTCATTCTACTTTTTCTCTATTATAGTGTATGTTTGAAATTTTCCAAATTAAGGGGTTATTTTGTTTGCAAAAGATCTTGAGACAGGGAAACTTGAACACTGCTGGCCCACAGAATGATAATAAAGAATTAAAAAAAATTTTTAATTGTAATAAAATAAAACAAAGGGTGCCTAGATGGCACAGTTGATTAAGTATCCGACTTGGTTTCAACTTAGGTCCTGATCTCAGAGGGATGTGGGATCAAGGCCCATCTTGAGCTCCACACTCAGCGTGGAACCTGCTTGGGATTCTTTCTCTCTGTGTCTTCCTGTTAAAAATACACACCTGTGTGTGTGTGTGTGTGTGTGTGTGTGTATAAATTTATCAGCTTAACCATTTTTAAGTGTACACACTAGTATTAAGTATATTCATGTTATTTGTGCAACCACTACCACCATCCACCGTCCATCTCCACAGCTCTTTTCATCTTGCAGAATGGAAACACTAGCTGCCTACTTCCCTCTCCCCGCAGCCCCCAGAAACCACCAATGCCCTTTCTTTCTCTGTGAATTCGATGACTCTAGCTAGGTACCATATGTAATTGGAATTCTATAGAACTTGGCCTTCAGTGATGGGTTTATATCACCTCACATAATGTCCTTAAGGTTCCTCCATATTGTAGCACATGTCAGAATGTCTTTGGCTTTTAAGGCGGAATAATATTCTATTGTATGGATTTTATTCATTCGTCCATTGATGAACTCTTGGGCTGCTTCTACCTTTTGGTGACAATGAACACACAGCTATGAATACGGTCTACAAATATCTGTTCAAATCCTTGCTTTCAGTGCTTTTGGAAATGGAATTCTTTTAGAAATGGTATTGCCAATTAATATGGTGAATCTAGGTTTTTATTTTTTTGCGGAATTGCCAAACTATTTTCCATAGCAGATGCACTATTTTCATTCCCACTGACAGTGCACAAGGGTTCCAGTTTCTCCATGTCCTTGCCAACACTTGTTATTTAGGCTTTTTGTTTATTTTGGATAGTAGCCATCCTAATGTGTTTGAGGTGGTGATAATAATTATTAATGTTTTAGGTGTGATAATGGTATTGGGATATTATACACCCATGTATATTTTTAAGAGTTTTTACTTTTTAGAGATATGTGCTGAAGTATTTGTAGATTGAATGATATTATGCCCAGGATTTGTTTCTTAAATAATTCAGTTTGGGGGGGGGGCAGACAGAGGGAGGTGGAAACGCAACAAAATGGCCAAATACTAATAGTTATTTAAGTTGGGTGAGGGGCACATGAGGGTTCTATACTGTACTCTCAGTTTTGTGTATCTTTTGAAATTTCACTTTATTAAATAACATTTCTGGGCCATCAGCATCCATTCCCAGCCTGACTTTCAGCACTGACTGTTGTGCCATCTACACTTGAGCAACATTAAACTACGACTCATTTTTTCTGCTTGCCTCCTTCTGTCCATTCCCACTCCCAGTGCTTGTTCCACAGCCTGGAATGCCTGCCCCTTCTTCTGCATGACTTCTTTGTTCTTTTAATACCTAACTCGGGTGTCCCCTTCTGCTTCCTCCCATAATACTCTGTCCTGCCTCCATCGCTTCACCATCTCATCCCAACTGGTGGGAGCAGGAACTATGCCTTATTTGTCTTTTTATCCCAGGGCCCAGCGCCCCGCCTAGAGCATAGTAAAAACCAAGTGCTTACGTGAATTTACAATTATTTTGTGGTCAACTTGTGTGAGCCAGTATCTGGCACATAGGAGCTTGTGAATGAGCAGTGCATGGGGACACTGTTGGGGAAAACCGGGGGAAGGATACACAGGACCCCTCTGTATTCTCTTTCCAATCTCCTGTGAACCTCGAATTCTTTTTTTTTTTTAATTTTTTTAAATTTGAATATGGTTGACACAGGAACCTATGATTCGTTAAAAATAACATTAAAAAATAATGGTAAAAATGTCTGGATCCCAGAATATAAAGCTTTCTGGAAAATGCATTTCTTGGAACTTACCATTTTCAGCATCTCCTTATAGGTGGAGTCAGTGGCAAGGAGAAATGTTTATGGATATTTGTAGTATTTACTGTACTTCAAAATCACTGACGATTCCAAACTCTGAAGACAAATAACATCTTAAAAGTAGGAATCTTGGGGCGCCTGGGTGGGTCCGTCGTTAAGTGTCTGCCTTCAGCTCTGGTCATGGATCTCAGGGTCCTGGGATCCAGCCCGGCATCTGGGCTCCCTGCTCAGCAGGAAGTCTGCTTCTCTCTCTCCCACTCCCCCTGCTTGTGTTCCCTCTCTCACTCTCTGTCAAATAAATAAATAAAGTACTAAAAAAAAGAGAATTTTTTTTTTTAAGATTGTATTTATGGGGCGCCTGGGTGGCTCAGTTTGCTAAGCAACTGCTTTTGGCTCAGGTCATGATCCCGGAGACCCAGGATCGAGCCCCACATCGGGCTTCCTGCTCGGCGGGAAGACTGCTTCTCCCTCTCTCAGTCCCTCTGCTTGTGTTCCCTCTCTCGCTGTGTTTCTCTCTGTCAAATAAATAAAATCTAAAAAAAAAAAAAAAAAGATTGTATTTATTTATTTGACAGAGAGAAACTCAGCGAGAGAGGGAACACAAGCAGAGGGAGTGAGAGGGGGAGAAGCAGGCCTACTGCCGAGCAGGGAGCCGATACGGGGCTCGATCCCGGGTCTCCGGGATCATGACCTGAGCCAAAGGCAGTCGCTCAACCAACTGAACCACCCAGGTGCCCCAAAA
Source organism: Spilogale gracilis (assembly GCA_004023965.1). Taxonomy (NCBI): domain Eukaryota; kingdom Metazoa; phylum Chordata; class Mammalia; order Carnivora; family Mephitidae; genus Spilogale; species Spilogale gracilis. The sequence continues at coordinate 51,749 of PITA01010051.1, forward strand.
AAGAGAATCTTTAGGAGCAGGTATATTTGGTCCTGTGATATTTTTCTTTTTCTTTAGTATGTGTGTGTGGTTTCTTCATGGCACAGCCTGTTTTGCTGGTCACAACACCTTTGCACTTGGCAGAGGGGAGGTGTTCTTCTCACAGCTTGAAGCTATGACTCACTCCCTGCTACCTGTGTTTCATACCAGACTCCTCGCTCAGCCTTGCAGGTAGAAGCAGAGTTGTCCCAGGCCCTTCCCAGTCCACCAGGAGGGTGGCAGGGCTGCCAGGATAGAGGATCGGCAGCAGACCCTCCCTGGGAGCCCTAAATGCTCCCACCTTGGGAAACCTCATGCAATCTGACTTTCATCTGCTGGAAACAGGACCAGTGATTCTCCTTCACAGCATGCCTTTGAAGGTTGCATGAGATTCTGACACTCTGAGGAGTAGCTAAGTGCAGGTGTTGAGTGGTCAACAAGGCCACTAAGGAAGGAATGACTTGGCCCTGTGGCATTTGGCTCAGATTCTTGCCTTCCCAAGGTTGCTATTTGACACGGATTTCCCATACTGTTCCTTAAATCACTGAAATCTTGAATGTTGCCTCAGAGTAGGTCCACTTTACTTGGAGATGGTCTTTCTCCCCAACAGTCAGGGTTCTCGAGTGTCCATCTAGGGTGCAAAAAGAACATAGGGGAAAAGGAAACGTGAGAATGGTATCAGATGGAATTGCGTCTTTAAAAGTTAAGGATTTATATGTTTCAGCCTACAGTTCCGCAACATTCCAGGGAGCTATAGCACTGGGGTACAGCATGGGTGTGTTGGAGAGTTTTAAAGTAGTGCCAGAGCCAGAAGGACAGCGGAGCCAAGCTCAGGGTTACCAAGACCTGAGGGCAACAAGGTGCCATTGAGCTTTTAGGAGGAGAGGGACAAGATCAGATTTGCCCTTCATTGTAGTCACTCTAACCATGGTGCGGAATGTAGATGAGTGCAGAGATTTCAGTGAGCCTAGCTGTAGACATGGTTGAAATGATTCAAGTGAGAGAAGTAAGTGTGTAGAGCCAAGAACGCTGAGAAGGTGGGCTCAGTAGGACTAGGGTGCTGATTGGATGCAGGGAGTAGAGAAGGAAGGGCTAGAGCAGCTCTCCGATTCTGGCTTTTGTCACTTAGGTGGATGATAGTGACATTATAGGGCACAGGAACAGAGAAAGGAAAACGGATTGGGGAGAAGCTGCTTCAGGCTTGGACAGATTAAGTCTGAATTATCTGTGGTACTCCTTACACATCAGGTAGGTGGTTGGACAGACAGGAGTCTGGAGCTCTGTCGGCATGGAGGTGAAGAACACATTCATTCACAAATACTGAGTGCCAAGCACTGTTCTAGGCACTGGATCTCTGCTTTTCATTTGTTTATTTTTATTTTTATTTTTGTTCTTGTTCTTTTTTTTTTTAATTGACAGAGAGAGAGCACAAGTAGGCAGAGCAGCAGACAAGGGGAGAAGGAGAAGCAGGCTCTCCACCAAGCAGGGGGCCTGACACTGGGCTCGGTCCCAGGACTCTGGGATCATGACCTGAGCTGAAGGCAGCCACCCAACCAACTGAGCCATGCAGGCACCCCTCTGCTTTTCATTCTAATGGGGGAAGCTAAGCTTATTCACATGAGTGCCTCCATGGGGGGAATTAACAAGGAGATAGGTTGGAGAGATGGATAATACTCATTCTATGACTTTTAGGAGATAAGGGACCCCAATTATGTGCTAAGGCACCCCTAGGGAGGTGGGGAAGAAATGTTTTGGGCAAAGAGAACAAGTGCAAAGGCCCTGAGGCAGGAATGAGGGGGCATGTTTGAGGAACTATAAGAAGGCTGGTGTGACTCAGTGTGTTGTACCATGGGGGAGCATGGAAAAGGGGGTTGGATGGAGGGCAAGGACTGATAGATCAGCACTTGATCCCTGGCACTTGGGTCTCTTCTGAGTGTGATGTTCAGTCATAGGAAGCCATGGGAGTGGATAAAATCAGAGTGTGTATAGAATAAAAAGAGGAGAGGGGCAACTGGGTGGCTCAGTTGAGTGTCCGACTCTTGCCTTTGGTCTCATGGGTGGTAGGATTGAGCCCTGTGTTGGGCTCTTCACTCAGCTAGAAGTGTGCTTGGGCTTCTCTCTCCCTCTACCTTTGCCCCTCCCCGCTGCTTGTGTACTTGCATGCATGCTCGCTCAAAAAATCAATAAATCTTTTTAAAAGTTAAAAAAAGAGAGGATTCCCATACTCATTTGTAGGGGAGACCTACCTCAAAGACTAGAAGAAACCACCAGAAAAGTAGAAGAGAAAGCAAGATAGTGTGGTAAAGAAATATGAGGACAGAGAATTTTAAAATGCAGGGAATTACTAGTAGGCAGATGATGGAGGGAAAGATTAAAATTATGGACTGCGTTTTTGTTTTTGTTTTTTTATGGACTGCGTTTAACAGCATCAAGGTCATTGCTGGAAAGCAGCCCTTAAGTCTCCCTTCTACCCCCGCCCCCAGCATCGCATTGGCTCCCCAGAGGATGGAAGCCATATTGCATTGGGTCAGGGTGCTGACGCTTGGAGTAGCAGGGGGCCAGGGGGGTTGTTTGACTAATAGGAGGATGACTAAGAGAGGACCTGAGAAGGGGCAGGAAGCACTGGTGCTGCCCCAGGTGACTGTCCACACTTAAGGAATATAGAGGAGAGAGCCACCCGTGTCTTAAGCAGTCACATGTGTTCGTTAGCTCAGTGCAAGGGTATAGGTGTTACCCTGTGATTAGTCCCACCAGAAAGCGCACTGGAACTTCAGTGCTAGGTGGCAGAGGCCTGCAGGGTGCTTTGGTCGGAGGCTGGGTGAGCATGCAGGGCTTCCAGCTTACAATCAGGCACTTGGTACCCTTTAACAAAACCCCCTTGCGAAGGAAACGGACACCAGATCACATTATCTGGGACCAAATCCTCCAGGAACCCTGATAGTTACGACGGGAGCCCCTGTGTTGAGCACCCACAAGTACCAGATCTGCTGAGAGCAGGCTCGTGTGTTTATCCATGTCAGCTAATTTTGTATGCTTTATGTCTCTTACTGTGTTCTTATATAATTCATAATCCATTCAGGCTGTCTGCCCATCTCTGTTGTAAATTCCAGGAGATTAGTTTCTGTGGTTTACTCATCTTCGTCTTTGTCTCTAGTGCCCTGCACATATCAGGCACTCCTGCAAATGCTCCAGATGTAAAAATCTGCCAGGCCCACCACATTCCACACTCCTCACTTCCCACCTGCATCATTCCAGGTACACTTTGTGAGCAGTTGAGAAAATGGCCCAGTGTTTCCTTTGCCTGAAAGTAATGGGATTGCAAAACTGAGTTGTTCCTTTGGAACTTGTCTGCAGCTGTTTGCATGCGGATATTGAAAGAGGGAGTGGTGGCTTTTATAATTGTTCAGGCAAAGAAAGATTCTGTTTCTAATCTGGGACAACCAGCTGACTCATCAAGTGCCATGACCTCCTAGGTTTCCACCTTCCCCCTTCGGAGAACGGAAAACTGAACTCCCAGGTTTACAGATGGCCCCAAGCTGACACTGAGGGACAAATGATTTTCCAAAAAGAAATAATAGAAAGAATAAAAATGCAAGAAAAATCAGCAACTCATCTTGATTTCCTTGTGACGTTTTAAGTAGCTATGAATTTACTTCCCCAAAGCAAACTTTTCCAATGGTAGATCTTATTGAAGGTCCATTTTAAGAGCATGGGTCCCTTCCCTCTCCTGCCCCTAGGTGGCAGGAGTAAGCAGAAGAATCCACAGGAAAGTAAGGCCGCTGTCTGGTTGTAGGGTCCTGGGATGGTGTTCAGCTTACACTTCTTCCCCGCTGTTCCATCTATTAAGGATCCCTAAATTTTTCTGAGCTAACTTAGGTAACCAGACATGGATTTAGAGAAATATAGACCCAGCCAGGATTTTTAGAGCCCAGCACAGTTGGCTTTAACAGTAAAGAAATTGGAAAATCTTGAAGGGACAAACAAAGGAAAAGGAACACTGGAATTGGGACTCCAGATTAAGAAAATTGCCCTCCTTATTTCCTTGCTTGTTGCACATTTGTATCTAGGAGTTGGTTTGCTGCTGAGAGCTGGTGCCCAAGAAGTCGCCCTAGGCAGGAGCACCAGTCAGAACGCTCACGCATGCAGGCTCAGGCTGCTGCGCTGGGTCCGTGTAGCCCTTCTCTGTAGCCAGAGGACAGCAGTATGGAGTTCTGGATGCTACCGACTCCTCTGGTGGCTATTTAAAGATAATAATGAAACCTACTATTCGGAACTTTGTAAATAGTACAGTGTAGATGCTTAGGGTCAGTGGGAGGGAGGGTGAAGGACAAAAATGCAACCAAAGTAAGCCTGGAAAGAAAGGAGCAGCACCCTGTTTAGAGCTTAGTGTGGGCACCTCCTTGGAATTGGACTTGGAGGAGTCATGTCCTGGCAGCTGAAAACAAGACTGGGGAAAGTGTAGAAAGATACCATACCACCTTTTCTCTCCACTCTTCATTGTTGTGTTCTCTTCACGAAACCCCTGCACCTGGACCCTCATCTCAGGGTACCGTTGCTTAAGTGGTTGTGCAGGGCTTCTTTTTTTTGTCTTCTTTTTTTTTTTTTTAAGATTTTATTTATTTGACAGAGAGAAACATAGCAAGTAGGGAACACAAGCAGGGGGAGTAAGAGAGGGAGAAGCAGGCTTCCCGCTGAGCAGGGAGCCCGATATGGGGCTCGATCCCAGGTTTCCAGGATCATGACCTGAGCCGAAAGCAGTTGCTTAACCAACTGAGCCACCCAGGCGCCCCTAGGGCACCTGTTTTCTGCTGTAGCCGTGTCTCTGTGTGTCCCGTGGCCCATGAATTCCACAGGAACCACCTCTTTTGTCTTGATCTGCACATAGCACTTGTTCCTGGCACAAGGTGGACTGTCAGGAAGGTTAGCTGAACAAATCTCGCTGAAGACAAGAGGGGGAAGCAAGGACAATAGTGCCAGGTAGACTGGCTATGTTCAGAGGAATGCTCTAGGAAGTGGTGGGGTTTGTGGGGGCTGGTGACTGGGCACAGGGGATTGAAAGCTGCTTCAGGCTATCAGGGAGGAGGGTGGGCACAGAGGAGCAGCCCTGCCTGGGGAGAAGGGGTGGGGCCGGACAGTGGCTCCTCAAGATTGCACAGGGCAGGAAAAGTGGCCTGAGTCACATGATGGCGGCCTTGTGCTCCACCAATGCCTGAGAATAGAAATCCGAGTTAATTCAGCTTAAACACAAGGAGGAATTTTTTGGTTCCCCAAAGTGAAAAGTCCAGGGGCGCTGGTCTCCTGTACAACCCGGACTTAAGGGGTGCCCTCAAGAACATATCTGTATCTTCTGGTTCTTTCTCATTGGCTCCATTCTTGGGCACATACTAGATGACTGTGGGCAGCATCGGGCTTGTGTCCTGCATGAAGAGAGGGCCACAGAAGTCAGGGACCCATGTGCTGACTGTCATGGGCTCACTTTCCTGCAGCGCAGGTAGTGGTTGGGACTCAGGCCCAGCCCTCGGACCTGGGAGGGGGGAAATGGGGGCAGGGGAGCGTGAGCTGGACAAGCACAGTCAGGAGAGCACTGTGAAATGTGGGTCCTGACTGACATCACCGGAAGACGCAGAGGTGCCTCCTACATGGCACTGTGTCTTAAGTCCCTCTTGGTCGTGTTTTGCAGCATCTCCATGATACAGTGAAGAGGAACCTCGATAGCACCACCTCCCCTCAAAATGGCGAGCACCAGAATGGCTATGGAGACCTCTTTCCTGGACACAAGAAGACCCGGCGCGAGGCCCCTCTGGGAGTAGCTGTCGCTTCCAATGGCCTGCCTCCGGCCTCCCCTCTGGGGCAGCCTGACAAGCCGGGCACTGAGGCACTGCAGGCCAGCGGCAAGCACTCTCTGGGGCTGGACTCCCTCAGCAAGAAGTGTCTGGCAGATGCCAGCCTCCACTTGAACGGGGGCAGCAACCCTGGGGAACCCTTTCCTCTGAGCCTGAATAAAGAGCTGAAGCAAGAGCCCGTTGATGACCTGCCTTGCATGATCACAGGGGCCGGGGGCTCCATATCTCAAAGCAACCTCATGCCTGACCTCAACCTTAACGAGCAGGAGTGGAAGGAGCTCATCGAGGAGCTGAACAGGTCAGTGCCCGATGAAGACATGAAGGATCTGTTTAATGAGGACTTCGAAGAGAAGAAGGACCCAGAGTCTTCTGGGTCAGCCACACAGACCCCCTTGGCACAGGACATTAATATTAAGACAGAATTCTCTCCGGCGGCCTTTGAACAAGAACAGTTAGGTTCTCCACAAGTGAGGGCCGGGTCTGCAGGACAGACCTTTATGGGGCCTTCAGCTGGCTCCGGGAGCACCGAGTCACCCAGCCTGGGGGGCACTCAGCCTCTGTTCCACGCCTCCAGTCAGCCCAGGGCTGACAACCCCAGTCCTACCCTGATACCGGCATCAGTGCAGGCCCAGAACGCCCCAAGAGCCCTCTCCGGTGTGGTGTTGCCCAGCCAGGGCCCGGTAGGGGCCTCAGAGCTGTCCTCTGCCCATCAGCTGCAGCAGATCGCTGCCAAGCAGAAGCGCGAGCAGATGCTCCAGAACCCGCAACAGGCCACCGCTGCACCAGCCCCAGGCCAGATGTCCCCGTGGCAGCAGACGGGCCCCTCCCAAAGCCCCCTGAATGTCCCTTATCCCCTGGAGAAGCCTGCCAGCCCTCCTGGCTACAAGCAAGAATTCACCAGCCCCAAACTGCTCATGATGCCTGGAGTGAACAAGAGCTCCTCACGGCCCGGAGGTTCCTACCTCCAGGCTGGCCATGTGAACCTGCTGAGTCACCCGGCGCCAAGTAACCTGAATCAGAGCACCGTGCCTAATCAGGGCTCAGTGCTGGACTACGGCAACACCAAACCCCTGTCTCATTACAAAGCCGACTGTGGGCAAGGTGGCCCTGCATCCAGCCAGAGCAAGACTGCCCTCATGGCTTACCTTCCCCAACAGCTGCCTCATCTGAGCAATGAGCAGAACTCCTTGTTTCTGATGAAACAGAAGCCAGGGAACATGCCCTTCAGGTCACTGGTTCCACCTAGCCAGGTGAGCTTGTGACTTCCCACTCTGTCACTATGCCACCCCTGTGGTCAGCGGGAGGGAGGCAGGGAGCAGCTACTGTCCTTTGAGTCTATGGAGAGAGAAAATTGGCCAAGCAAACAGGGGTGGATTTTGAATAAACAAAAATAGGGTAAAATTCCCTGGTGTAACTTGGTTTAAAGTATCCATATGTTTGAGGCATCACTGGGCACCTAGGCAGAGGCGTCGAGTGTCTTCTGCCTGCCATGCAGCTGAAAGTCACGTGTAGGCTGTGTTCTGCAGGTAAAGATCACGTTTAATGTGCTTCTTACAGCCTTGGCCTTTTTCTTTAAAAAAACAAAACAAAACAAAACAAAACAAAAAAGCTTTCCAATCTCTGTGTGCAAACTACCTTAAGATTTAGTGAGGGGAGAGCTGATCCCCGACACTGTAGACTCTGTGGTTATTTAGCCATGATGCTACAGCCTGGCAGAGTCACATCGCTCTGTTGAGTGGAGAATGGTCAAGCGCAGCCTTATCCTGATTATTTCTACTCACGTTCAAATGTATTCTAAGATGTCTCTTCCCTAACAATCTTCTCATGAATAGGGCTTGTTCCCCTAACTTCCTCCAAGACAGAGGGGAGCACACTTGCTTTTCTCCCTCCACAGCGTGTCCTGGACTGTCCTTTGTGTCCGCACATGTAGATCTTTTGATACTTGTTCACAGTCATGTGGCCGCAGTTGTGGGGCATGTCCTCGTGTTGGTGTATCCCGTCCTATCCAGGTCTTCATGACTATAAGTAAGCCTATGGCCAGTACCCTTGCGGTTACCATTGTGGATTTGTAAAATTTTCAAAATTAAAAGCCCAGTGTTAGTAATAACAATAATTGGGAAGTCCTGCATGCAAATGTATAGGCTTCGATGTGGTCTCGCCTTTGCCCTTGGTGACACTGCTCCTTCCTGTGTCTGGATACTCTGGTGTTGGCACCTCGGCCCCGGCCCTGGAGGACACGTGCCCTGGGTTCCACGGGAGCGAGGGGGGAGCAGAAGCTTACAGACTTCACTGTGTGCCTCCTGACCTAAGACCCCCTTCTCTGTGCTCACAGGAGCAGAATCCACCCAGTGTCCCTGTGGCTGCCCCCACCGCTGGTGTGGGGAGCCAGCCACCTGCAGCGTCCGCAGCCAGCACACGCAGCAGTGCCCCCTATCTCAGCAGCCAGCAGCAGGCGGCAGTCATGAAGCAACATCACTTGCTTTTGGACCAGCAGAAACAGAGGGAGCAGCAGCAGAAGCATCTGCAGCAACAGCAGTTCTTACAAAGGCAGCAGCACCTTCTGGCGGAACAGGTAAAGTGAGAGGTGAAGATAACCCCTGCCTCCCGTAGGTTCACCTCCCGCGTCTCTGCTTGGCGGTCAGCCCCATTGTGTGTGCGTGCATGTGTGCGCATGTGGGCCTGCGTCTACATGTCCTTTGCCCTTTTATTTTTTAAAAGATTTATGTATATTAGAGGGAGGGAGAGAATCTCAAGCAGACTCCCCTCAGCAGACTGAGCCACCCAGTTGTCCCTCCTTTACCCTTCTAAACCCCTTTCCAGGAGCATGGCATTTCTCAGATGGCGGTGGTGTGTCAGAAGCAGCTTTCATGTCACTTGGTGGGGATTTGTGAAGGAGAATCTGTGGCTAAAACTGTATTTGTTTGGGACGTTTTTCCATGTCCCTCATCTACAACTGCCAGAGCACTGAGCTCCCTGGTCTGCCGGTTCACTGTGGGACCCAGCTTTGTTGTAAGGGTAGTTTGTGATGAGCCAGAATAGGACACAGGGAAATGGAAATGTCCCTGAGACCCTGGGGTTCTAGAATCAGGCCCGCCAAGCCCCCCACCCACCACATCCTGCAGCTCACCCACTTGGTCCCCAAGTGCGGTGCGCAGGTGCAAGGACAATAGTGATCAGGATTTCAGATTCCATCCTTAAAGCCGTAAGAGAAGCAGCAGCTACCCAGAAGACGAAGGTGATTGAGAATGACTTCAAAACCCACATCTCTGCCTCAGTCAGCCATTTTTAAAAATAACAGCTTTTTTGGGACTCAAGTCATATGATCTCTAATCCACCCATTTGAAGTGTACAATTCAGTGGTTTTTACTGAATTCACACAGGATTGCAACCGTCACTGCAGTCAAGTTCATTCGTTTTCAGCCCCTAAAAAGAAACCATATGCCCATGGAAGCTATCACCTGTACTGTGGCACACACCAGTATTTCCCTTTTTCCCATGGCTGAGCAGTGTTTTCTTGTGTGAATAAGCTCCGTTTGATTTATCCATTCACTAGTTGGTGACATTTGGCTTGCTCCCCCTTCTTATGGTTAGAGGTTTTCGCTCTTTGAGTGTATACCCAGGGGCGGAATCGCTGGGTCCTATGGTAGCTCTTATGCGGAGCCCTGCAAGGAGCTGCCAGACTCTTCTCCCAAGTGACTGTACCATTTCACATTCCCACAGCGGCATGAGGGCTCTAGACGCTCCATAGCCTTCCTGTACTTGTCTTTTTTGTTCTAGCCATTCTGGTGGGTGTGAAATGGTATGTCGAAAATTAGGGCTTTGATTCGCATTTGCCTGATCCGCCCTCCCAACTTTGGCAGAGGGAGCGAGAGGATCGTAATCAGGCCCCATGCCCAGCTTGGAGCCCGATGTGGGGGCTGTATCTCACAGTCTTGAGATCATGACCTGAAACCAAGAGTGGGCCACACAACTGACTGAGCCACCCAGGCACCCTCCCCACCCCCTGTCCAACATTTCTTTAAACCAGTACACCACCATTTTGGGAGTTTTGTTTTGGTGTTTTTAGATTTTATTTTACTTTATTTTATTTTTGACAGAGAGAAACATAGCTAGAGAAGGAACACAAGCAGGGGGAGTGAGAGAGGGAGAAGCAGGCTTCCTGCCAAGCAAGGAGCCTGATGCAGGGCTCAATCCCGGGACTCCAGGATCACGCTCTGACTCGAAGGCAGACGCTCAACGACTGAGCCACCTAGGCACGCCTGGGTTTTTTTAAATCATTGTTCCTTAGATCTGCCCCATCCTTCTGTTTCACACAGTTTATTAAAAATTCCCCAAATGAGGTGGCGCCTGGGTGGCTCAGTTGGTTAAGTGACTGCCTTCGGCTCAGGTCATGATCTCGGAGACCCGGGATCGAGCCCCACGTCGGGCTCCCTGCTTGGCGGGAAGCCTGCTTCTCCCTCTCTCACTCCCTCTGCTTGTGTTCCCTCTCTGGCTGTGTTTCTTTCTGTCAAATAAATAAAATCTTAAAAAAAAAAAAATCCCCAAATGAAACCACAGTGTTATGTCCACAGGAATCCATCTGTAAGTAACAAATGTAGGAGGTGTGCTTCTGTCTGCTCTGACTCTGTTGTTTTGTTTTATGTGGGTCTTGTTTTATTCTTTCATCCTTGGCATTTTCTAGGAGAAGCAGCAGTTTCAGCGGCACCTGACACGCCCGCCTCCCCAGTACCAGGACCCAACCCAGAGTACCTTCCCCCAGCAGGTTGGACAGTTCACAGGTGAGGGGACAGTGGAGGCGGCGCAGGCAGCATGGGACAGAACGGGTAGCTCTTGCTGTCTGCCTGGCTTCCTGCTAGGGGCTAACTAGATCGACTGGCTTGTGTAAATTTCAGTGTGCTGGTAGAGCCTGACTTTCTAAGTCCCCTGCAGGCCCGGGATTGCGGGGGAGAAGAGTTCAGGGGCAGACCACTTTGGCAAGCACTTTGGCCTTGCTGTCTTTTGAAGCAAAATCATTTCTGACCAAGGGATAGCTTATCAACAGGAGATGGCTTCTGTAATTCTTTTTTTTTTTTGGCTTCTGTAATTCTTAAGAAAGTTCTTTGTTTCTGCTGTGACATACCTTCAGAAAGTGACCCTCTTATTTTCCAGATAAGGAGAGACTTGGGGTAGTTTGTGTGGCCTTTTTGCTGCTTCTCTTTCTTCCTGTCGGCTTACTTTGGTGTCAGGGGCGGGAAGCACTCTGAATGTCTCAGCTGTCACATTTCAGTGGGAACCTGACTGTCCTTGCTCAGGCCTTCCAGGAATATGACAGGACCCCACGCCCTCCCTCTTTTACCAGCAGCTCGTGTGCCCCTCATCTGAGTGATTTGAGTAACCCCTGCCTGGCCCCCGGAAGCACTGTTGCCATCTATTGGCCCTGTGGCCCTGCCCTTTATGTGGCCACTCCAGCTCCCGAGTCTGGCCATGGCTTTCTCTCCCGTTGTATCTCCAGCCTGTGGGGAACGCCCTCCCCATGCCCCAACCACGGAGTTCCCCACACAGACCACCTCTCATAACTCTGTGCATTTTCACTCTCATCTCTGTCTAGAATACTCCATTTCTCCACTGTTATATCACTACAGTTCAACCCTTTGAAAACCCAGTGTCCTTGACACTGTTTTTCTGAAGCTGTACCCAGATTTTCCCAGGCACTGAGCGTCTGGTCCTTTGCCCTGCCAGCTGTTGTCATCATCATGTCACACCACATGGAGCCTTTGCTTCCCCAAGGTAGACCCTGGGTCAGATCCATCTTGGAGTCCGCCATGTCAGCATGGGGCTCCCACAGAGCAAAAACAGGGTGGGCCTTTGATGGGTGAGTTATTGAGTCTCCTGGCTTCCCCACCCCGGGCTTCAGCCCCTTCCTCTGAGCCAGTCTTAAATTGGTCACTGCTCAAGACTGGGCCTCTATTCCACCCTGTGGGAAACCTGCTCCCCTTCGGCCCCCAGGTCTGTCTTCTTTGACAGAGGCTCCACTGACCTTAAGATACTCAGTGTTCTGATTTGGCCTTTTACGCTAGAGAACAGTGGCTACAGCTGGGGTCCAAGAGCCTCTCCGCAGTGGCGAGCCCAGAAATACCAGCTCGATTGACTGGCTCTTCTCTGCCTTCTAGGGTCCTCTGCTGCTGTGCCTGGCATGAACAACTTGGGGCCGTCTAACTCCAGCTGTCCTCGAGGGTTCCCTCAGGCTGGGAATCTGATGCCAATGGGCCCCGGACACACTTCGGTTTCCAATCTCCCCTCAAACTCAGGCCCGCAGGACCGGGGCGTCACTCAGTTCACTGGCTCCCAAAGCCTGCCGCAGGGCGGTCTCTACAGCATGGCCTCCGGCATCACCCAGATCGTTGCCCAGCCGCCGCCACAGGCCACCAACGGACATGCCCACATCGCACGGCAGACGGGCGTGGGCCAGAACACCTCGGTCTCTGCTGCCTACGGGCAGAACTCTCTGGGGAGCTCCAGCCTCTCCCAGCAGCACAATAAGGGGACCCTGAACTCTGGCTTAACCAAGCCACAGGTCCCGAGGGTGTCAGCCACTATGGGAAGCCAGAACCCCTCGTGGCCACATCAGGGCCTGCCAAACTTGAGCAGCCAGACCCCGGGGAGCAGCACCGTGAGCCCCTTCACGGCAGCTTCCAGTTTCCACTTGCAGCAGGCCCACCTGAAAATGTCCAGCCCCCAGTTCTCCCAGGCAATGCCCAGCAGGCCCATGGCCCCCATGAGCTCGGCAGCTGCGGCGGGGTCCATGCTGCCCCCGGTGAGCGCACAGCAGAGGACCAGTGCCCCCCCCCCAGCACCTCCCCAGGGAGCCCCACAGCCGGGCTTGCCGGGCCTGAGCCCCGGTGGACCTGAGCTCGGGGCCTTCAGCCAAAGCCCGGCGCCACCTATGGGGGCCCGGGCAGGACTGCATTGCACTCAGGCCTACCCTGTGCGGACCGCGGGCCAGGAGCTGCCCTTCGCCTACAGTGGGCAGCCAGGTGGTAGTGGGCTGGCCAGCATGGCCGGAGATGCTGACCTGATCGACTCCCTGCTGAAGAACAGGACTTCAGAAGAGTGGATGAATGATTTAGATGACCTTTTAGGACCTCAGTAACTGGAGGGTTTGTGGTATTCTCAGTGTTCATACAGCCTGTATTTTTGTTCTCAAGATTCAAGAAAGAGCAACTACTTTGGACCAAAAGCCCGTGGCCCGGAGAAACGGGCTGGGGATTGGGGCTGGCCCCCCAGGGTTGAGGCAGGCCCAGCTCCCGGCCAGCAGTTGCAGTCTGTCTGGCTGGCCCCCACCCCTCTACTGGCATTCATTGCCTGGTGTTGGGACAGCAGGACAGGGTTCTACAGGTGGTTTTCTATCTAAATGACCAAAAAAAACCCAACAGTAACGACAGTGAAACCCTACGATGTGTGTCGTCATGTTGACTTAATCCAAGATTTCTCTACTTGCCCCAAGGCTGGGGACAGGTTTCATTGCAACTACGTATAGCAGAACCATTTGCAATTTGTAGCATAGAAAAGATTTTTTAAAAAAATTTTTTAAAGATTTGAAGACCAATTAGGATAGGTGGTGATTTAAACTAATGGAGTGGCATTGGGAACTGAGAGTTTGTTTCCTTGTGAACAAGAGCCTTTCTTATTCCTGCTCTTTGTCCTCTTTCAGGGGAAAGGGAAGGGTCCCTGGGAAATCATTTCCATCGGCGCAGCCTGTGACTGTATGTGCCAGTAAGGAACAGGATGCCACGAGATAGCAGAGCTAGGGACACAGATGTGGCCTCTCCAGCTGCTCACCCTCCTCCTCCTCCCACAGTGCTGCAGCCCCCCAGGTCAGCACTCATGATGGCCAGCCTCCAGGCTACGTGTTGAAATGGAATGCTTGGGGTGCCTGTGTCTTCTCTTGTTGTCACTCCCCATCTTCTGCAGTTTCTCTGAAAACTGGGATTTGCTGTGTCAGAAAGGTGATCCTAGCTGAGCTGTGCACAGAGGTCTTCACCCCATCTCTAGTTTCTGTGACTTTCCTGTCTCCCCTTTGTCTCTCCAACCTAAATGGAAAACTTCTTGAAGGCAGTGGACTAGATTGGTGGGGCGTCACTAAAATCCATTAGGGAGCCCAGTGTTGTAGGTGAGAGGATGTCCCCTCCCCTGAAAGCAAGAGTGTGGGCAAAGGAGGGAAAGCAGGGAGTGTGGGGGCCTGGAAGGAGGGGGGCGTAGGCCAGGCTGGAGGAGAGAATTCCACTTGGATTTACCGCTTCGGCCACTCTCCCACATCAGATGACTTGCACTTTTTAAAGAGAATGGCTTTATAACACTAATGCATCCTTCTCGAGATTTGAGTGGATGTCTCTCTGAAGGTCTATGGACTTGACTAAGCTAAGAGTCCACAAAATAGAGGTTTGCCTGTGGGCTGTTTCTGGACAACACAGATTGAGAGAGCACTTGGGTTAGAATGAAAGCAAAGTGGTAAGTGCAGGGTGTGAGACCCTTTTAAACAGTGTCAGAAGATAAAGACACTGAGAAGTGGCTTCCATGCAGAGTGGTCTCAGGAGAAACCAAAACCCCGTGTTTATTTCCCTAGAGTCTCAAAGTGGATGATTCAAGTAGTGTCCTACGTAAAGAATTGAGCCAAGGAAGATATCCGTGTGGGCAGCCTGAGTGGCTTTTGAGGGGATGAAGGGTTGTGCGCACAGGGGTAATTATTCTGCACCAGCAGTGCCTTTCATGGGGGTACTTGGACCCTCAGATCCTCTTCTCTAATAGCCATTTTTCCACCTTGGGTGGTGTCTGGGCCATTTCCCCTTTAAACGCCCTCCCCTGCCCTCTCCAGATGCTGAATTTAGCTTTCAAAGAAGAGAATGAATCATAAAGCCAGTGAAGACTCCACCCTCTGCCTGAGTTCCCCAATCTGAAGGGGGAAGAGGGTGACTTCAGCGGGTTTTCTACCAAAAATAGCAGGCTGAAGGCTAGTGATGGGTCCTGTTCCTTTCCTGGTCTGCTCACCTCTGTCCCCTCCTGGGGAGGGCTGCCCCTGCCTTAGTCCTCGGGCCACCGGACAGACAGCAGGCTTCTTGCTGCAGTGTCGGAGCAATAAAATGTGATGCTTGGGGTCCCCCCCAGGGAGCTGCCCGTGGCTTTATTTATGAATCTGGTTTTTGGGGAGTCAGGGGAGGAGATGCCTCCACTTCAGTGCAAATCCCCTCTTCCAGGAGCCATGACTCAAAAGAAGGGTGCTCGGACTTTGTTATACACATTTGCTTTGTGTAAATAAATGTTTACAATTTTATATTAAAGAGGAAATAAGCGTTAGTGTTTCTGACTGTATATTTTTTACTTTTATAGATTTTAAAACTATGATCCTTTATATATGTGTTTTGGGGGAGCTATGATAAGTTTTATGGCAAACAGTTGGTATTGTTAACTTTTTATTGTCATCAAAGTACATAAAAAATCCCATTAATCCCCTTATTCTTCTACCGCCCTTAACTCTGGTATACACCAAAAAGCAATCTTTACTCTCCTTTTATCATTATAAAATAATAAAAGTATTTTGCTAGTATGGAAACCGCCCGAGTCTTGGACCTCATGTGGCTGCGCCGGCTGGGTGGGTGGGGAACCGGCGTGTGACTTCTTGGTTAATTGGTGTCCATCCGGGATGCAGCTGCTTGCTCGCTGCATGGTGGAGGGAGGGGGGTTTACCTCAGAGTAACTTATATTAACTGATGACGGGTAGGAGGGTGGAATGGGGGCCGCCAGCCTCTCCCCAGCCGGCGCCTTGTGTCTAACAGGAAGGGAGTTGGACCCGTTGACTCTGGGGTACTTTAGGTCCTCAGCAGTTGAGATGTTTTACTCAAAAGTCCTGAGGCTTACCCTCTGAGTGACACCCTCTAGGTCGTATTTAGTGTCCCCCCCCCTTTTTTAAGAAGAAGTACATATGCTTTGGCCCACCCACCCACTGTTGTCACTGTCACACTGTGGGGTTCGTTACACGATGGACCCACCCTTCCCGTTTTGTCTTCACGTTGGTAATGCACCTGGCCCTCTTCCCTTTGGCTGTGCTACAATTCAAGCACTGGCTGAGTGGCTACCTTAAGCTCGGGCAGAGGCTAGCCGGTGCCTACAGACCTTGTGAAGATTGGGAAAGATGATATTTGGACTCTCTCCCTAAGTGGAAACTGACATAGGAAAGACGGTAGCGTTTCAAGCCGGCAGTCCAGAAAGAATTCTTGTGACGTCTTTGGTGCAAAAAGATGATTTTATTTAAAGCACAGAGACTACCTGTGGACAGAAAGCTGCACCAAGGTCAGGAGGAGTGGCCCATTATACACTTCCAAGTTGGGAAGGCGTTAGGGGTAGTGTCAGTCACTAAGGAGTTTTGGAAGCAAGATTCCCAGAACTTTGAGGGGGCTAGCTGTTGGGAAAAGTCATTTATTACTGTCTCATAAAACGTAAGTCATGAGACCTTTCAGATGTATATCGGTGGGCTGTATGCTTGGGGGATGATTGCCAACACATATCTTGGGGAGTTTAGAGATAAAGGAAGTTTCCAAAGGAATTTTTATATGTTAAAATAGACTCACAGGGTCCTAGGGGTTGGGTTAATTGCTTTTTTTTTTCCTAAGATTGCTTTTTGTCCTTAGCAAAGTTTTAACATCAGGGCACTCGAGTCCCTAGAGGAATGTCACTCTGCGTGTTTCAAGGACTTGTCAATGGGCTGTAGGTAATAAGGACATTTGATAATTTTTCTTCTGCCTTTGTTTCCCACATCAGAAACCAGCAGGATGAGGACAGAACTCACCCATTCGCCTTCATATCTGTGTCCTGGAATGCAGTCTCTCAGGGGGCTGGCCTGCATGAGGGGAAGGGAAGGACTTGCTGTCTGCTACAAAAACATAATGACAACAAATAGAGCCGGAGCCCTGCGCCAGGGGTGGGGGAGAGCGGTCCAGTGTCTCCTCTGCTCTAGGCCACAGGTCCAGGCCACAGGTCCTGGCCAGTCTGTGGGCATGGAAGGAGCAGAAGGAGCAGAAGCCGCTGGGCACTAGTAGCTCCTCACACAGGGCCTGTGCAGGAGACTCCATTTGTCCCTGTCCCTGGAAAGCAGAACTTTTCAAGATTAAGGAACAAAAAGCTGGAATTCTATACTCAAGTCATAGAGGAAGTAGCTCCCCTTGATGCAGCCAACGTGAATGCTTGCTGAACTACCTTTGGCTGTCTCCCTCCTGACACACCACCACAAGCTCTACCATCTTGAATGAAGGTTTGTCAAGGTTTCAAATGGGTTCTGTATTTTCTTAAGTACCTAGCTGCTTCTCCGCAGTGGGGGGCAGAGCCCAACCACTTACCGTCCTCTTCATGGTCAAAAGCCTCAGGTAGCCCATCACTGTGTCATGTTCTTCTCAGTGATGGAGAATCAAGGGGGGATCTAGCTCTGAGTAGTAAAAAAATTTAAAACAAAAATCCAATCAATTTGTTATATCTGCCACTCCCACGCCATTTCTTCTTTTGGATATTTACTAGTACAGTAAAACAGACTTTGCTTAAATTCTACATGCTAGAGTGCACATACTTCTATATTTGCAATGGCCAAAAGGGCCACCAGCCAAATATGTTTCACAGAGGAACCCCAAGGGCACCCTGAGGGACACCACATCATTGAGAAGCTAGGTAACCATGCCTTGGAGGCCCATACTTAGAGTAGAGGTGTAACAGGGCCAGGCTCCCCGATAACAATGGGGAGAGGCTCCCAAAGCAATTGGGCCAGGTGGGAGTATGGGCTTTTCAGAGGCTAGGTGGGAGGACCAGAGGGGTGGGAGGACCACACCGAGCTAGCGGGCTGTTAGTGGGTGTGGCCGAAGGCAAATAGCCATCTGGCTTCCTTTCTACGAACAGGAGGACTCCACAGTGGATTGTTGACTGGATGGCTGACCAAAGTTGCCCCAAGACAAAGCCATGAAACATCACCCAGGTTCCAGACAGGTGGTTCTCAGACTCAGAACCCCTTGAGCAAAGGAGAAACCAGACGTGAGGGAGACCTCCCCCACATTGCTGTGTGTGGCATGGTCATGATTCCCCTGATCCTTCCCAGAGGGACCTACCGCTATTTCCTCAGGGAACCATACACAACCCAGGCAAGATGAATACCTAATTGCTTTAGGACTGCACTTGGACACAGGGTCTGAGCTGATGTTGACCCTGAGGATATCAAGTGTCTTTATGACTCAGGAAAGTAACAGAGGATACACAGTAAAAGGTGTCCCCCTGGGCCCAGGTCACAGTGGGACAGCCAGATCCACAGCCTGGCCTGGTCATTTCCCTGGCCCTGATCTTTAATCGGAGTGGACACCCTTGCTTATGAAACCTCTCATGGGCCAAGTGGTAGCCTCTGAACTGCCCCTCTCAGTCACAAGAGTCCATGAAAAACAATGTTGCATTCCAGAGGGCAAGGCAGAGATAGGCGCCACATTAAAAGCCTTATAGGACAGTGGGTCTGGTGTCAGGGGTGGGGCGGGGTTGGGGAGGTGTCTCAGTTATATACACCCATTTAATCCACCAGTCTGGTCTTCGTTAAAGGCAGATCTCCCCTGGCAGTGGCAAACTCAACCAAGTCCCAAACCTCGACTGAAGGGGACATCAGCCATCCTGTGCCATCGTACTCCCCCTTCTCTGTGCTGGAAAAGGGGACTTATGAAAAAGCTAGCTTGGGGCGGGGGGCATCTCTCCTGGATCCTAACAGCATGGTTCTCACTCACCCAGGAACTTGAGCTCCATCATGCCAGCAACAGAGACCAATGCCCAGCCTCTGAGTCAGCCCACGTCTCGAGCCCAGCTAGCCACTTGGTATTACATTCATCCCTCCCACGCTGGGAAAAGGTGGTGAGTCATCTTTTTTTTTTCTTTTTTCCTCTTTTTTTTAAAAATAATGTATTTATTTATAAATAAATAAATAGAGATCGCAAGTAGGCAGAGAGGCAGGCAGAGAGAGAGGAGGAAGCAGGCTCCCCGCTGAGCAGAGAGCCCAGTGCGGGCCTTGATCCCAGGACCCTGAGATCATGACCTGAGCCGAAGGCAGAGGCTTTAATGCACTGAGCCACCCAGGCACCCAAGAATTCTGCAGCTCTGGCTGTCCTGCCAGCGAGGGTCCAGAGTGTTTGACCTGCCACTACAGAGTCCGTCCTATGTCACCTTGGATGGAGCGTCTGCACAGCAGCGCCATCACGGGGAGCACGGTGTAGGATCCAGTGTGCTGTCCCCTCTGGACACCCAGGAGCTGCTGACCAGGGCAGCAGTACAGGCCAGAGATCAGCTCAGTGATAAGACCTTGCAAGGAGAGGGTGCCATCCTCTAGGAAGGGGTATGTACCCCAGATTGGTGACTGGGGGGACATGGGGCTCCACTAGGTGGGAAACACAGAGGGGGAACCAGGAGCAGCGGTAGAGGTGACCTTGCTTACTGTCACTCCAGAGACCTCCCATCCCCTCCACCTCCCTGTGCCTCTTCCTACAGTTTCTTTTTTTTTTTAAGGTTTTATTTATTTATTTGAGAGAGAGAAACACAGTGAGAGAGGGAACACAAGCAGGGGGAGTGAGAGAGGGAGAAACAGGCTTCCCGCCGAGCAGAGAGCCCGATATGGGGCTCAATCCCAGGTCTCTGGGATCATGACCTGAGCCAAAGGCAGTCACTTAACCAGCTGAAGTCATGCCCCTTCCTACAGTTTTGATGGCGAGGAGACAGGGGCAGCTACCAAGCATTGCTAGTACCGCCCGCCAGGAGCTAGGGATTGTCCCCGGAATGGCCTGGGCCAGGGGCTGCGCGGCTCCCCTTGACGTCCCCCTATGCAAGGCCACCCGCATTCAATGCCACCCAGCTTCGGGACGCCCCAAAGGCCCGCCCAGCTGCAGGGCCCCCTCGCCGGGACAGCGGGCTGGTACTCTGCGCCATGTCACAGCTCGCCTCCCTCATCTCTGCTACAAGCATGCACTTTCCGTTCTGGGACCCAATCCCCAAATCTGCGGCCCCACCCACATCCTCGGTTTCTGAGCAAGGCGCTGGATGCAAGCTCAGTGCAAACCCGAGGCTTTGCGTTTAAGTGTGAAGCTCATCAGGATTTCAAGGCTTTTTTTTTCTGGGCCCCTAACTGGGGGTCCTGCCCTCTTTCAGTTTCTTGGAAAAGCCTGCGGGAATGAAAAGGTGTCCTTCTCCACCCCCCCACCCCTTCGCTCGTGGCCCATCCCACTGCATGGGGCTTCTAGAAAATGAGCAATTTCAGTGTCGTGGAGGTTTTTTTTCTGATTTTAAGCTCCTCTAAAATTGTCAGGGTGGGGGGGCATGCCTGGCTGGCTCAATGAACAAAGCATGCATCTGTCGATCTTGGGGTGTAGACAGTACTTAAAGAATGTGGTAAAGGGTGACTGGGTGACTCAGTTGGTTAAGCCACTGCCTTTGGGTCAGGTCATGATCCCGGACTTACAAGAAGGAGTCCCACATCAGGGCTCCTTGATTAGTGGGGAGTCTGCTTCTCCCTCTCCCTTCGCCCCTCCCCCTGCTCATTCTCTGTCTCCCCATCCTTCTATCCTTCCTCTCTCAGATAAATAAATATATAAATAAATTTTTAAAAATCTTTTTTTCCATCAAGATCAGTATTTTTTTTTTTTAAGATTTTATTTATTTATCTGACAGAGAGAAACACAGCCAGAGAGGGAACACAAGCAGGGGAAGTGAGAGAGGGAGAAGCAGGCTTCCCGCCAAGCAGGGAGCTGGATGCTGAGCTCGATGCCAGGACTCTGGGATCATGACCTGAGCCGAAGGCAGACGCTTAACGACTGAGCCACTCAGGTGCCCCAATAAATAAAATCTTTAAAAGAAAGTAAGTAAATACACAGGTAGAGAATTTAAATGATTGTCACCAAAAATCTCATTGGCTATAATATTTAAATCAGTATCTATATAATATTGTTACTGGACAGAGGATCAGGTCGGAACTTAGGTTCTGCTGTTCACTGCTTGGGAAGGACAGGAAAAGGGGATGGGGGCGTGCACAGGAGAAGCAGGTGCTCAGAAAGTCAGTTGTAGGTTAGGTAGGTTAGTTGGAAGTCCTGCCTTTAAAGACCTTTCCTTTTCTGGGGTGCTTTGGGGCATCCCAATTTGGAATGCTGCACAATTCATGAATCATTTAATATTAAAGCCAGTGAGATCTTCACATTTCCTTGATTGAATTTCGTTATCTTTTTTAAAACAACATATTTTTTTTTAAGATTTTATTTATGTATTTGAGAGAGAGAGTGAGAGAGAGCACGAGAGGGGGGAGGATCAGAAGGAGAAACAGACTCCCTGCTGAGCAGGGAGCCTGATGCTGGGCTCATTCCTGAGACTCCGGGATCATGACCTGAGCAGAAGGCAGATGTTTAACCACTTAACCCAGGAGCCCCTGAACGTGTGTGTGTGTGTGTGTGTGTATGCATACATACAAACATACATACATCTGTTTCCCAGTTCTCTCCATTGAGAGGGCATAGATACAGTAAGTGACACCCTGGCCAACCGTAGACAGCATGGACATCCCAATAAATAATACCAAAGAAGTATAACCTACTGAGTAAAATACAAATTTGTTTTTAATTTAAGAATTTAGGAATAAGGAAATAAGTGGATGAGAAGGGAATGCTCTTTTTCACCAATAAACATAAAAAGAAGGGAATTAGAAAGTCACCATTTTAACAATCACTAATGGTTGTTAAAATCAGTCAGGGAAAGTTTGAGGAGTAACAGGACTTTTTTCCCAGAGCCTCAGGGTATGACCTGACAAACACAAGTTTCAATGGGAAAAGAGGTTTTTTTTTTTTTTTTTTCAAATATCAACAAAGCCAGGCTTGAGGTGTGGGAGGTAAAAAACAGACTGGGAACTCTTGCACAGTCAGAGAAGTGAGAAACCACAAGAAGCAGGTGTGACGGTTGGTCATTGTCATTGTCAAAGCCATGAGGTGCTTCCTGAAGTCACGCTTCTCCCTCCCTCAGAGACGGGGGGTGGGGACAGAGGCCCCAGCCTCCCTGAGGATGACATTCAAAGGGACATTTCAGAGAAGGGACTTAAACAGTTGTAAGGTTTTTATATAAAGGCTCTAAGAACAGGCGGTCAGGAGCCCATTGTCTGATGCTGGCTGGGACAAATAGTAAATTCCTTTGTCAGTCTTTAGCTCTGCCAGACTGTCACTCAAGGGGGCCAGGTCATTCCAGTGGCCTTAAGCTTAGGTCTTGGGCTGCCAGAAGTCATGGCAGAATTTGGGCAAAGTCCCTTAGTGCCAGAGGTTTAGACAGAGCCAGTGTGCAGAAAGTTCTTGCAGGGAGTTCAAGATGGCGGAAGGCCAGGTGACCGCATGTCGGGGAGTTCCCTGAAGAAAGCTGAATTCCAGCAAAAAAAACACTACAGGACCACCGTGAACACCCATGAAATCAGCCTGAAATGTGATATTTCGCACTTTTGGATCACCATGGGAGACAAGGACCATCGGCAAAAAGGTAGAAACAAGTAAGAGGGTCTG